>JABTXL010005547.1:3959059-3998968 GCA_025134845.1 Neodon shergylaensis | reverse complement strand
TATCTATCTATCTATCTATCTATCTATCTATCTATCTATCTATCTATTTTGGAGTTTCCTGAGCTCTGAGTGAAGGGATTTGATGGTGACATCATATGCCATTTAGAGATGTGTGTTCCAAAGACTACCTCTCTCTGAATATCTGGCTGTAGGTCTTTGTATCTGTTCCCATCTAATACAGGAATAAGATTCTCTGATGGTGACTGAATAAGGCACTGATCTATGAAATAGCAGGATAAACAGTAGTATTATTTTTATTATTTTATTATTACTTTTTAAAAGACCAGTAGTATTTCGTCTTACCATAGGTCTCTGGGCTATCTAGAATGTGGTTCTTGGTCACACAAGCAATGTTGGGTATGGATTTAATCTCATGGAGTGGGACTTAAGTCAAATCAGACATTGGTTGGCTATTCCCATAGGCTTTGTGCCATCATTGCCCTAGCATATTTTGGAGGAAGGACATATTATAGATCAAATGGTTTTATGACTGGGTTGGTATTTACATTTCTTTTTTGGTAACCCACATAATACCTTCTGTACCAAGGATACTAGAATGTAAGGGTGAAGGCTCCATGTAGTCATCAGGTCAACTTCTTCATATTGAATGACTTGTGTGGGTATTATCCTTGGCATTTGGGCCTTGCTGTCAGTTTTAAGAGAACAAACTTTTGTCTTAGAAATAGTCTGTTTTTTTTTGGGGGGGGAGGCAGATTTCCATGGAATACTCTTGACCAACAACTTAAATGAAAACAACCAAGTCCTTGTACTGGAAGTCTTGTTGTGACAAAAGATGGTCAGTTGGGACACCATCTCCTCCATTAT
The DNA here is from genome assembly GCA_025134845.1 of Neodon shergylaensis. Taxonomy (NCBI): domain Eukaryota; kingdom Metazoa; phylum Chordata; class Mammalia; order Rodentia; family Cricetidae; genus Neodon; species Neodon shergylaensis. The sequence goes on along the minus strand of JABTXL010005547.1, from coordinate 3,998,143 downwards.
TAGGAAACTTTATTAGGACCACCTTCGTATATTTCAGGAAGTCTCCACTGTACCAGGTTTCCATATTATCAATCAAATGCTCCTCAATTCCAGCTGCTGCTCCCTACATTCCACTCCCTTCCTAAACACCTTCTTCCCTCCCCCTCCACACCTAAACCCCCTGTTCTCAATTCCACCCAACTACATTCCACCAAAAAAATCTATTTTATTTCCCCCTTCTATGGAGACCCATATGTTTCCCCTTAGTCCCTTCTGTACATAACCCTTTTGGGGCTATAAATTGTAAGTTGATTATTATTTATTTAATTTCTGATATCTGCATATAGCCAAATACTTTTCATTTTTTTGTGTCTGTGTTACCTCACTCAGGATGATTTTTTAATAGTTCCATCTATTTTCCTGCAAACTTCATGATGTCATTTTTAACAGCTGAGTAATACTCCATTATGTAAATTTATTTTCTTTATTTTTATTCTTCTGTTGAGGTACATCTAGGTTTTTTCTGGTTTCTATCTATTATGAATAAAGCAGCAATGAGCATGGATGAACAAGTGTCCCTGTGGTAGGATGAAGTGTCCACTGGGTATATGCTCAAGAGTGGTATAGCTAGATCATGTGGTGGATTGGTTCCCAACTTTCTGACTGTCATTTTTATTTTTATAGTGACTGTACACATTTTCACTCCTTCCAACAATAGATGAGTGCTTCTCTTATTCCACATTTTTTCCCTTATGATCTGTCACTATGTTATTGATCTTAGCCATTCTGACGAGTATAAGATGGATTATTAGTATAGGTTTGATTTGCCTTTTCCTGATGACTAAGAATATCAAACATTTCTTTAAGTGTTTTTCAGCCATTTGAATTTGCTCACTTGAGAATTTTGCTTGTATCTAACCCCTGTTTTTATTGGATTATTTGATTTTCTGATATCTATTTTCTTGAGTTCTTTAAATATTTTTGGTATTAGTCCTCTATCAGATGTGGAGTTGGTGAAAATCTTCTCCCATTCTGTAGGCTACCCCTTTGTCCAAATGATGATGTGTTTGTTTTTACAGAAGCTTTTCAGTCTCATGAGGTCTTGTTCATTGTTGATCTTTGTGCCCACACTATTGGTGTTTGTAAATGGAGACTGCTCATTCACTTCCTGGCTAACCAGTCCCAAATAATTACACAGAAACTATATTAATTACAACACTGTTTGGACAAGGGTTTAGTCATATTCCTAACTAGCACTTATATCTTAAATAAATACAATGCCATTAATCTGTGTATCACCATAAGATTGTGACCTACCAGTAAGGTTCCTGCAGGTGTCTTTCTCCTTCGGCAGCTGCATACCATCTCTATGACTTTGCTTTCTTTCTCCCTGTACTCAGTATAGTTTTCCCACCCAGCTTTATTCTGTCCTGCCATAGGCTAAAGCAGCTTTTTTATTAACCAATGATAATAAAACATACTCACAGCATACAGAGGAAAATCCTATATCCTCTCCCCCTTTTTCTGTCTATATAAAAAGGAAGGTTCTAATTTAGTAAAATTAAATATAACAGAGCAGGTATCAAGCAGGAATTAAAATTACAATATTTCTTTGTGAGTCTAAAGTTTTATATCTAATTTATCTGTTTTCATAACTAAGGAAAACTACAATTGTCTAGTCTTCAAGTTCATCAAAGACCCTAGAAGGATATAATATTACCTAAATAAACAGGAAGTGCATTGTAATCAACTTTCAAAAACTCTAGAATTGACAGACATGTCTTGCTTCCTGGACAGTCACCCAAAGTTCTTTTGTGACTTTGGTGCATCCATCTTTAGCCTATAGGCCCATACTATCTGGCAGACTTTTCAGGAAAGTAGGAAATTTGTTGATCTGTTCTGCCTTATAATGGCAAAGTTTATCAGTTGCTTTCTTTTGTGTCCTGCAGAATGTCTGACAGTGTTCTCTGTGAAGCAGAAGAAGAACAGCCCTGAAAAACAAACCTCTCTTTGGGAAAGTTTAGCAGTCACTTTTTTTGTGGGTCCTGTATGTCCAGTTCATATAGCATACCATCAAGCAGTCCAGGAAAGAGCAGTTTCTTGTTTAAATGGCTATCTTTGCCACATTGAAGGCAAATTCCATAATGAGTTCTTCAATAGCTATCAACCTCTCTGAAATAATTGGTGCTACCAGAAGCATGTCTCACTGTCAAGTAAAGTTCAAGTTCTTAAACCACGTTAAATGCCTTGTTCTGTAGGTCTTTCAAGTGTTGAAGATTATCTATCTAACTTAAATATATCTCTATATATGTAGAAAACCTAACATGACTACAAGTTTGACTATTATAAATGACTATTAATCTGTAATTTAAAATTATACAGTACATTTTCAAATGAGATAAATAAATATTAATACCTTAAACAAGAGTGGAAATATACAAATAACAAAATGGACCTTAAATTTGTATCAATAAAACAAAATCCATATCAATGTATTCATTTTTATATCGTGGCCCTCATTTTTTTCTTATGGAAATTGACTATGACCATTACACATTTACAACCAACCCTTTTAAAATGAAAATAAACATTTATAAAAAAATCATTTTGTGAATTTGGGTATAATTTTCTCCAAATTGCTTCCCACTGTTTGTTGGGTATTTTTAGGGTTCACACAGACCTTTCTGGGGCTTTTGTTATATCAAACCATATTAGCCTGGAAGGAATTCACAGGTCCTCATCTTGTGTAGAAACAAAAGTAGAACCTCTTTTCCAAAGGGATATATCTTTTAGACCAAATTTTGAAGTCAAGAAATCTTTAAAATAAATATATATTGGTTTAGCTTAGCAGTCCCCAGAATCACATGTCTCTTTGCAGTCAAAAAAGTCAAAGTGAATGCAATAATATACATAATCCAGACTCTCTATGTATAGTTCATCTTTACATCCTAATTTAAACTCTATTACTTTTTGGTATTTATTTTTATTATCTTTACATTTAGTCTATGACTGTCTGTACTCTTGTCTACACTCTTTTTCTTCTCTTTCACAAGCATAAATACATTTTTAAAACACACCGTGATCCATTCAAAGGTTTATTTTTGTGTGAATATGTCTTTATTGCATATCTGTAATCATTTTCTGACCAGGACCACCCTTTTTTTCTTTTTTTAAAAAGCTCACTGGGCATGGATATAATCAACTCCTCAGCCCTACCTCTTAGCTCCACTCTATTCAACATGATGGGGGTATTTTGACCTCCTATCCATGTTCACTGCCCCAGCTCCAGGGATGTAGCAGGTCTATGTAGCTATTAAGCAACTTTTAGCATGCTGCTCACATACATATAAGTCCCAAAAGAGCCAGAAATATTCATGCTGCCAGTACAAACCAGGAAGCCAGCTCTTGAAGAAGCCATGCAGTTTTTGCTGTTAATGCTGAGTCAGGAATCCTTCTCTTAAAGTAATAATACCCCTTCTTGCTGCCTGAAAGTGAAACTATAGAAAAAATGAGACTATCATGAAGTTCCAATTGACTCCCATTTTTGTGGGTTTATAAGATTTTTTTTTTAAACTTAAGTTTTCTTAAGCTTAATGGGGAAAGTCTTGCCCCTCATTGGGTGTCATCATGTAAATGGAGACTGTTCATTTGTTTCTGGCTGCCCAGACCCGCATAATATAGAAATCACCACAGTTTCAATTTTTTTTTTACTACTATAGCTATGCAGTACAAGGTGGGAAATGGTGAGACCTCCAGCAGTTCTTTTATTGCTTACGAATATTTTAGGTATCATGATTGTTTTAGTTTTTTTCTTTAGTTTCATAAGAAGCTAAGAGTTTTCCTTTCAAGATCTGCAAAGAATTGAATCAAAATTTTGATAGAGATTACATTGAATCTATAGATTGCTTTTGATAGAATGACCATTTTAACCATGTCACTCCTACTTATCTGTTGTGGGATAATCTTTTTGTACACTGTGAGGGTGTGTCTCTTCCTAGGCACCTTATGATTGGTTTAAAAAGGAATTAAAGGGCCAACAGCTAGGCAGGAAAGGATAGGCAGCTCTGAGAGAGATAGAATCTATGGGAGAAATCTGAAGTGTGAAATTCCCAGCAAGACATGGGGATATCAGACACATGCAGTATGGTGGAGAGGTGACAAGCTATGTGGCAAATGTAGATTTATAAAATGGGTTTATTTAAGTTATAAGAACTAGCAGGGATCAAGCCTAAGCAAAGGGCAAATGTTCATAATTACTAAGAATCTCTGTGTCATTATTTGGGAACTGGCAGTCCACAAAAAGTTGGGCTACACAGATCCAGGAACATGGGAGATCTTTTTATATTTCAATATCTTCTTCGATTTCTTTTTTCCAAGAATTGAAATTTTTATTATACAAGTCTTTCACTTCTTTGATTAGATTTACCCCAAGATATCTTATATTTTCTAGGCTATTATGAAAGGTGGTGTTTCCCTGATTTTTTTTTCTCAGTCTGGTTGTCATTTGTATATAGGAGGGGTACTGATTTTTGTGAATTAATTTTGTATACAGCTAGTTTGCTGAATGTGTTTATCACCTGAAGGAATTTCCTGGTGGAAATTTTTGTGTCACTTATTATACTACCATATAATCTGCAGTTGAAGATACTTTGACTTCTTTTACAATGTATAACCCTTGATCTGCTTCAGTTTTCTTACTGCTTTATCTATAAGTACTATATTATATAGGTATGGAGAGAGTCAATAGCTTTGTCTTGTTTCTGATTTTATTGAAATTGCTTTTAGTTTCTCTCCATTTAATTTGTTATTGGCTATAGGCTTGTTAAAACTGCCTTTATTATGTTGAGGATTGTCCCTTGGATCTTTTAATCTCAAAGGACTTTTATCATGAATGTGTGTTGGATTTTGTCAAAGGTCTTTTCTTCTTCTAATGAGATAATCATGTGCATTTTGTCATTTTGTTTGTTTAAATGGTGGATTACCTTGATTGACTTTTGTCTGTCGAGCCACTCCTGCATGTCTAAGATAAAGCCTACTTGATTATGGTGGATGCTCTTTTTGATATGTTCTTAGGTTTGGTTTGTAAGTATTTTATTATATATTTTTCCATGTGTATTCATAAAGGAAATTGGTCTGTATTGCTTTTTCTTTGTTGGGTCTTTATGTTGTTTGAATATCAGAGTAAGAATATCTTCTAAAATGAATTAAAAATGTTCCTTTTGTTTCTATTTTGTATAATAATTTGATGAATTGGACCTTATGTCTTACCTGAAATCCAGTAGTATTCTGATCTAAAACTATCTGACTGTAGGCTTTTTTTTTGTTGGGAGACTTGTAATGAAGAATTTTATTTCATTAGGGGTAATAATAGGTCTATTGATATTGCTTATCTGATAGTCATTAACTTTAGGAAGTGATAACTACTGAGAAAAGTATCCATTTCTTTTACAGTTTCCAACTTGGTTGAGTACAGGTTTTTATAGTATGTCCTTAAAATTCTATGAATTTTCTCGGCATCTGTTATGTCCTTTTTTCATTCCTGATTTTGTTAATCTGTATATTCTCTGCTTCTTAATGAGTTTGGATATGAGTTTTTCAATCTTGTTGATTTGTTTCTATTTTGTTGATTTCAGTTTTCATTTTAATTATTTCTTGCCATATATTCCTTTTGTATGTAATTTCTTCTTGTTGTTATAGATCTTTCAAGTGTATGAGATCTCTCTAGTTTTCTTATATAGGCACTTATCTCTATGAACTCGTCTTTTAGCACTGCTTTCTTTATGCTCCATAAGTTTGAGTATGATGTGTACTCATTTTCCTTCAATTCTAGAAGGTCTTTAATTTCTGTCTTGACCCATTTTTGATTCAGTAGAGAGTGGATCAGTTTCCATGAGTTAGAATTTCTGTTGTTTCTATTGTTGTTGATATTCAGCTTTAAATCCAGGGTGGTTTGATTGGATTCAAGGCATTATTTTAATTTTTTTTTTGTGTCTGTAAAGACTTGTTTTGTGTCTGACTACATGGTCAGTTTTGGAGAAAGTTCTTTCAGGTACTGAAAAGAAGGTATATTCTTTTCTGTTTGGGTGAAATTTTCTGTAAATATCCATGAGATACATTTGATTTATAACATCTGTTAGCTCTAGTATTTGTCTGTTTAATTTTTGTCCCAATGATTTGTCTATTGGTGAGAGTGATGTACTGAAGATTCCTGATATCAGTATATGAGGGTCAATATGTGATTTAAGCTGTAGTAGGGTATCTTTTATAAACATGGGTATTTTTGTGTTTGGGGAGTAGATGTTAAGAATTGGCATTCCAGCTTGGTGGATTTTTTTCCTTTGATGAACACTCCTCTAATTAGTCTTCATTTGTAATCTATTTTGCAAGATATTAAAATGGTTACTCCAGCTTGCTTCTTAGCCCTCTTTGATTTCTGTTATTTTGTTGTTGTTGGTGGTGATACTGGTCTTTTACCAACTTCCAATATTATTTCTTTGTTCTGTACTTCAATTATTATGTGCCAAGGGTTTCTCTTTTTTAGTCCAGTCTATTTGTTGTTCTGCAAAATTCCTGTAGCTTGATAGTCATCTCCTTCTTAGCTTAGGGAAATTTTCTTCCATGATTTCATTGAAAATATCTTCTGGGACTTTGACCTGAGTTGTTTCTTCTTCCTCTGATCCTATTATTCTTGATTTGGTCTTTTCATACTATCTCAGATTTCCTGCATTCTTTTCATCAGAAGACTTTTAGATTTATTATTTTCTTTGACTGATATATTCATTTATTTTATCATGTCTTCAGGGTCTGAGATTTACATCTCTTGTATTCTGAAGTTTACTTCAGCAGTTCCTGTTGAAATTACAGATTTCTTTTCCACAATTCCCTCATCATGGGTTTTCTTCATTGACTTTATTTCCATTTTCAGGACTTGGACTGTTTATTAATTTCCTTCCACTGTTAGTGTTTTCCTAGATTATTTAAGATATTTATTAATTTCTTATTTAAAGACCCCTATAAAGGATATTTTAAGTTTTTTCTCATGTTTTAGCTGTGTTTAAATATATTGGGCTTGCTGTACTAGGGTTGTTATGCTCTCTCTAGTGGAGATATATTGTAATCGCTGTTATTGATTGTGTTTTTAAGCTGGAGTTTAGATTACTGGGTTTGGGAAAATTATAATTCTAGGTGCTTGTATTTTGTGTGTGTGTCTGTGTAGGGTGTGTTTTGTTCCTTGGTTTTTGTTTATTGTTTTTAGGAGGGATTACTGACTATGTATTACTTGGTAGGAAATTTTCTGTGGCCCTATGTATTCTAGATAAAACGTGTTTCTGGGTATTGGATGCTGACACTTAGGAACAGGGATAGACTAGGCATCTGAGGGCATTCACCAAAGGGAGGATAGCAGAGTGTTCTACCAGGATCTGCTTATTTAGTCTCGTTGGAATGTAGGAAGGCAGTGAAGAGAGGTCAGCTGCAGTCTTCTATAGAGTTGGGAATGAGACAGGGCATTGGATCTTGAGGAGCAGAATGATAGCAGAAGAATTAGAGTCCACCTATCTCCCTCCCTGGCAGGAGTGGCCTGAGGATTAGTGGCCTGGTGGTGCCTGCTAGAGTTGGAGGTGGAGATAAAGCAACGAATTGGTGGAGGACTGTTAGGAGGAGAAGGTTTATGAGATCCACAGATGTTGGCAGGATCAGGGAGACTGCAGCAGGTGTTCTGTGGCATAGCTAGGCATGAAGCTGGGGGAGTAGATTTGGAGGGGAGAAGGGAAGGGTAAAGGTCTTCAGTTAGCTTACCTGATTCTCTGGCCTGCTCAGTTGTCCTGTTCCCAGGGAATGCCTAGGGTGTTAGAGGCTGGGTTGATGTATTGTTTGGAGGCTGCCTGAGGTGTGGAGGCTGGAGCAGGTGTTGGTTGGGGGAGGAGATTCTTGTGAATTCAAGTGGAGACAGAACTCAGGGTTTCTTGGATGCAGGACAAGCTCTTCATCAGCTGTTCTTTATCTTCAGCTTTGGATATTGGTCTTAATGTAGCCACTGACAATGCAGAATGCGGGAGACTTTGCTTAACTTTTCAGTTTCAAATCCATTTCACTGTGGGGTTGTCATGAGAAGTAAAACTGACATATTCAAAATATTTTTAATGTTCCGCATAGATCAAGTGCCAATAAAGGCCCAAATCATTTAACCAAATACAACTTTCTCTCATACCCTTTATTTCTAAGAATTTTGATTTTGCTTAGCAGTGTTAATGTAGGACTGAGAACTGAAGACATAAAGCTGTGTAATGCCTTTGCAGCTCCCAGCAGAGATTGATGGGAAGTTTCAGATGGAGTTATATGAGTAACAGAAAGGAAGACAACCTCCCATGTTAGAGAGACAGAAACTGAAGGGTGAACAATGTAAGCTTTTCCTTAGGGTGAAACCACAGGACGATAAGATCTCTACTCTCTCTCCTCATCTGAACACTCTTTGAACTTCCTACAAATCTTTATCAGTTATTGAGTCAGGATCACAGCCTCCTAAAACCCAACTTCTGAGAGGTAACAACTAACTATGAGATGGTTTATTCTTTTCCTCCCTCTGTCCCTCCCGTAGACAGATTTTGTATGTGCATTTGTGGAATACATGCATACACATATGTCTGTGTGAGTATGTACATGTACCTGAAGATGTTAGAAAAGCTCATCACAACCCTTGGAGCTAGAGTTACAGAAATTTATGTGTTGTATAATTTGGATACTATTATCTGAAGTCCAGTCTTCAGGTTTGTACAGCAAGTACTCATAAAAAGAGACACATCTTTCTGGCTCCATTTCTTCTTTCATTTTGCCTACATCAATGCCTCTGTGCAGGAAAATTAAGAACTTACAGTTAGAGGGAACTGAAGAAATGGCCCAGTGGCTAAGAGCATGGGATGCTCTTTCAGAGGATCTGAGTTCAGTTCCCATCATCCATGTCTGGCAGGTAATTGATGAGATAACTCCAGCTGCAGGGGAATCCCAAGGCTATATTCCTGCTGGCACCTTTACTCACATGCACATACTCCCCCTCATAATTAAAAAGATTTCTGCATTCAGATCTCTGTGAATTCAAGGCCATCCTGGTCTATGAAGGAAGCTTCAGGACAGCTAGGATTATACAGAGAAACCCTATCTCAAAACAACAACAACAACAACAACAAAAAAACAAAAAGAAGAATTCACAGTTGTCAAATTATGAAATTGCTTTTGAAAAAAAGTAACTACTTTTATTCTCTCTGTCTCTCTCTGTCTGTCTCTGTCTTTCTCTCTCTCTCATGAACATAAGTCAGAAGAGTGTATTTAGTGCCTTGGAACCAAAGCTATAGTGGCTGTGAATTGTCTGATGTGGGTGCTAGGAACTGAATTTTGTCCTCTGTAAAAACAGCAAGTGTTCGTATCCACCAAGTCACCTCTCAGCATCAAGAATCATTACCTTTAACCAAGGTTTTTATTTGTTAGAATGCCATTTACCAAATAGCTGGAAGAAGGGTTCTTGACTTTATACATGGTGAGGTGAAACACAGGCTTCACCAATACTCTCTTGTGTTTAAGAAAAAAACAAGGCAAGTCATTCTGATTTACTTTTTGATAGAGAAATTATGAATTATTTTTTATTTTCTTTGTGTATGATGTGTTCAGTGTATGAGTATAAGCACATGTATGCCACAGCGTGCCTATAGAGATTAGTGAATAGCCTAAAGTGTAGATCCTTGCATATTCTTGAGACTGTGACTCCCTTGTTCTGTGTTTACAACAGGATAGGTCACTCCCAAGCTTCCAAAGATTCTTATGTGTCTCCTCCTATTTTGCCACAGGACCACTGGGATCTATGGTGAATTTTGCTGTGCCAGAATATTATGTGGACTCTGGAAATTTGAACTTAGGTCCTCACATTTACAAAGCAAGTGCTTTACCCAGTGAATCAGCACCTGAGGCCGAGATCACTTCCAAATTTAAATTAACACTGTTGTTGCTAATATTTTGCTAAAGATAAGTATTCATTTCCTTTATTGAGACATCTAAGGGTTCAGAAACATCAAATAGCAAGAGCAGGGTATGTTGTGCCATTGTTAGCCATTGCCAATAAAAGACACATTTTATTAAAATGGACCCTCTGTAGTCAGTATGTCAGGGTGAGTTTGATGATGGCATTGATTTTAGAGCTGGGCATTTACAGTCAGAACGTGAATATACCCATGAGTGTGGTGGAAAGAGTTGATCCAGTTACTTCGTGAAAAACATTTCTGCAGAGGAAGCAGAGGGGTGTGTGCTGCACGGTGGCAGCAGCTGACATACTCTGAAGCTGCATTTGTATAGCCAGCACAGCACTCTTCCCTGAGTGCATTTAGGGAGAATGTTGGTGGGACAGTATGATCCAGCTTCTCATGCTGCTCTCCTGGCTCTCGCACTGTTCTGTCAAGGGGGATGTGCATCTCCTTAGCATGTTGGTCACCCTCCTCATAGCAGTGACCACAATATCTGACATGACAACTTTAAGGGGGTAATTGTCTGTTTTGGTCATGGTTTCAAGGCATCAAGTCCATCATGATGTAGAGAGTGTGGTAAAGAATCAGAAAACAGTGAATAGAGACAGAATATAGGACCAGTGAAGACAGAGTTCCAGGATGTGCTTCCAGCAATCACTTTCTCCAACTAGTCACTAGCCACTACTTCTCACCTCCTTTCAATAGTGCCACATAGCATGAATCTATCAAAGGATTGACCCGCTTACTAGGTAAGACTCGTCAGGACTGAATCAATTCTCCAAAGCCTACTAACATGCAACCCAATACAGTATATGAGTGAGTGAAAGACATTTCCTATTCTAATCATAACACTCGGACTGGAGAGATGCCCCAGGGATTGAGAGTGATTTCTACAATATCATGAGGATCAGAGTTCAGATTTCAGTGCCCGCATGCTGAGTAGAGTGTCCCACGAATGCCTGTAACTTCAGCTATGAAGGATCTAATACCATCTTCTGATTCTAGTTTTCACAGACATATGCAAATCTGCACACACACGTTCATATAAAGACACCTATATATAAATAAGATGAATATAAAAACAATGTTCATGACAGCATCTCACCAGCTGGTGTCTAGTGAAATCTTGCCCACATATTGTATTTCTGCATCCTTGGATATGAATGTGCACATCAAACAAATGTTTAGAGAAAGGTCCATGTTTGGCAATTTATCAGCTCTTCCTTTAAGAACTCTATGGAAGTTAAGAAAATGTGCTCACATTCGGGCAGTGGTAGCATATGTCTTTAATCCCAACCCTCAGGAGGCAGAGGCAGCTGGATCTCTGTGAGTTCAAGGCCAGCCTGGTCTATAAGAGCTAGTTCCAGGACAGGCTCCAAAGCTATAGAGAAACCCTGTCTCGAAAAACAAAAAACAAAAAACAACAACAAAAAAAAAGAAAAAAGAAAAAGGAAAGAAAATGTGTTCAGATATGAGCCACTGGGAGTAGAGAGAAAAAATGACAGATGGGAGTTTGGCAGAGCCCCGGGTCTCAGAGGGACTAAATTATGGTAATGCTTAATTTCCCTTATTGATGAACTATGCAATCACAATTGTTTTACTGCTGAAGAGGCAATAAAATTGTATCCAAAATCCTAGTCTGTAGTGAAATTTGTGGAAGTTATCTTTTTAATATATTTTTTAATTTATTTATTTATGTATGTATACAATATTCTGTCTGTGTGTATGTCTTCAGGCCAGAAGTGGGCACCAGACCTCATTACAGATGGTTGTGAGCCACCGTGTGGCTGCCAGAAATTGAACTCAGAACCTTTGGAAGAGCAGGCAATGCTCTTAACCACTGAACCATCTCTCCAGCCCAGTGGGAGTTATCGTTAGACCTAACAAGGTCCTAATTATTCTCACAGAAAGTGATGCTTGTGCAGAGTGGAGAGGTCAAGGAGATGTTTTGTTGCATGCATGTTTGTGTTCATGTGTGCACAGTAGTACGTGCATGTACCAGTGTGTGTTGACATGTGTGCACGTCCATGTGGAACCTAGAGAACCTAAGCTGATGGTCCTCAGGAAGTCATCATCTTACATCGTCTTCTTTTCTTTTCTTTCTTTTCTTTTCTTTCTTCCTTTCTTTCATTTCTTTTCTTTTTGGTATAATTTCCATTTTACTTTTCCCAGGTGGTTTTTCTTCTGTCTACATGAGCTTTGGTGGGCAGCCTAATAAGTGTAATTTCCGGACTGAAATCTCAAGGTCCAAATCAGGAGCAGAAGGAGAGAGAGCACGAGCAAGGAACTCAGGACCACGAGGGGTGCACCCACACACTGAGACAATGGGGATGTTCTATCGGGAACTCACCAAGGCCAGCTGGCCTGGGTCTGAAAAAGCCTGGGATAAAACCAGTCTCGCTGAACATAGCGGACAATGAGGACTACTGAGAACTCAAGAACAATGGCAATGGGTTTTTGATCCTACTGCACGTATTGGCTTTGTGGGAGCCTAGGCAGTTTGGATGCTCACCTTACTAGACCTGGATGGAGGTGGGTGGTCCTTGGACTTCCCACAGGGCAGGGAACCCTGATTGCTCTTTGGGCTGACGAAGGAGGGGGACTTGATTGGGGGGGTGGGGAAGAGACAGAAATCTTTAATAAAAATAAATAAATAAAAAAAAGAAAGTGTTCAATCCTCCCAGGCTGCAATACATTTACCGATTTCTGACCACCTTGCTATGGACGGCACAGCTCATTCAGTAATGCAGCTCTACACAGATCTTGGGATGATAGACCCTACAGACCCCCCCTCAGGACCTGCAGCTAGCCAGCTCTCATGAGAACATCCCGTTTGCTTAGGGAAACAGGATGCCTATAGTCAGCACATGTGCCAAACTTAAAATATCAGCAGTTTACAAAAGAAACAACTCCCCCTATAAAGGACCCCAGCTTAACTGCTGTAACATCATTTCACAAGGCTCTTGACAAACAAATGTAAGTGCAGAGTGAGGTCAGGGCCTCTGGCTGCAAAGCAGGATATTTTTGACATAGATGTCTGTCGCCATACATCTGTGCTGGGAAAGGAGGAACCAAAAGGAGACAGGATGTCTGTCACCATACATCTGTACTGGGAAAGGAGGAACCACTTATGCCCCCTGCCTCATTCCAACCAGACCAATAACCATGCATCTGCTTCTGTAATCTGCTTTGGCCATCCTCTTTCCTATAAAAGGACCTCCCCCCAGTCTGCAGGGGCGCAAGTCCTCTGAAAGACTTTGTGCCCACAGGTACCTGTGTTCGCCCAATAAACCTCTTGCTATTTGCATCCGTGTGGTCTCGGCCTGTTCCTTGGCTTTGGGGGAGTCTCCTCTCGAGGGAAGTCCTCTTCAGAGGTCTTTCAGGGAAGCATGTAAGCATTGAAGATACTTGCTCTGGAAATGTTATTGACAGCAGTGGTCTGTACAATGTTCTGAAAGACAACCTTCCTAGTGGCTTGTCCTTGATCACAGACTAGGTGCAGTTCCTGCAAAGAATTGACAGCCCTGCACATGGCCATGGCCCTTTTTGGTGTGACCATTATTTCATTATTTTTGTTATCATGGAGCCAAAACTGAAAAAAGAAAAATAAACAGAGTCTCTCACTGGCCTGGCCTACCAATTTGACAAGCTGACCTGGTCAGAATTCTCCAAGGATGCACTAATCTTTATTTCCCCAGGGCTGGGGTTACAAATGTGCACCACTGTGCATGGCTTTTCCACAGAATGTGAGTTCTAGGGAGCTGGACTCAGGTCCTCACATTTTATGGCAAGCATTTTGCTGAGTCATCTGCCCAGACTTCAAGGATGTCTGAAGAGGTGGGTCTCAAACAGATCTTTAGACACGATCTTTACTTGTGGTACAGGAGACTAAAATGGGCAGAGTTCTGAAGCTGGGGTCAGGAGGCAGCTGCACAGCAGGGAGGCACTACTGGAGAAAAGGCTCATGGGAGCAGCCGGTTTGGAGGTGTGCTGTTCCAGATCAGTGCAGACTTTGGAGCTTCCTGAGAGCTGGATAGAAAAGAGGGATTATGATTTTCTGAAGACAGCGCTTGCATAGTGAAAGTGTTTAAATGAGTTGGCTCGGTAGCAATGAGCTCATCTGATCAGTTCAAGAGTTCCTGAGGCTGGGGACGCTAGATCAAATGCTGAAGCACATTACTGCGGATCTGGAATTTAAAAAGCTATTTAGAACATCAACTCTGATATTTTCTTTTTAATTTCACCTTCATTTTGAACCATAAATCCAGCACTAATAATGAGAATTAAATACCTTTGCTCTCTCAGGGCATCCTACGGAATCACGGCAAATGGAATTTAATTTCTGCCTAACTTGCTGTCTAATGCCTTTTGAGACTCCCAAGGCATATTTCCGCTCCTCTGCACTTGATCTGACACAGTGACAACAGTGTTTTGAAAGCTGCTTTAGCTGCTCAGGGAAGAGTGTAATTGACCTGGCACTCCAGTGTTCTTGAGTTTGAAGCATCAGAGAAGACGAAGGTCACCAGACTATCCATCCTGTAAGAATGCAAACAGAGTCCAGGTCACTTAGATATCTTCTTCTCTGTCAGGGTGCAGAATACAGTGATTATCAATGCTGACTTGGATCATATGTTCAGGTCTTCCCTTGACCTTTACAGATGCACAGACTGTTGGCTCTTAGCTTTGTTTTTCTTGTTAAACATGAAGTGGGTTCTGCCCATCTAAAAGAGAGTGGGCCACAGAGAAGTGTGTGACCCTTGACACTTCAGGATAGAGAACTGAGTCCTAAAAGTCCTAAATGTCCACTAAGCTTGGCAGGTGAGTGCCCCTCTGTCTTCTTTGTTATTGATTGGAACCCTGGTCCCTTTATATAGCTCCACAATGAGCTGATTGGACAGAAGAGGGATGCAATGAGTCCTGTCCAATACAGAAGAGGCTGAAGTTCAGAAACATTCTTTGTCTCTTATTTCAACAGGAAAAGAGTAGCCACAGAAAGCATATGTGGGGTTGACCCACAAGAGAATATTAGACATGTAGTCTGTGTGATGTCATGCTTGCAGTGCTTAAACGGGGTGTTGGGGGAAACCTGAGTATGGGATTTGAGGTGAGTGGTGATGTTCAGATTTCTCATTCCTTTTTTTAAAATATCATCTTTGCCTCCCTCTCTCTCCATCCCTTCTATCTTTAATCTGCATATATGTGAATGTTTGTGCATATGCACATACTTACATATATACAGATGTATGTGTACATGTATGCATTGTACACAGAGGCCAGAGGACAATCTTGGGCATGATTCTTCAGGTACCCACATTTTGGGTGATGGCAAGCCTGAAAGTCACCAAGTGGGTTAGGATGGCTGGCCAGTGAGCTCCAGAAGTCCACTCACCTCTGTCTCCCCGACCCTATCTGGAATTTTCTGTTCACATTTTTAACCTATTTTTTTATTGATTCTTTGGAAATTTCACATTATGCACCCTAATTCCACTCATTTCCCAGTCCATTTACATGTGCTTCTCGTCCCCATTGCATCCTATTCCCCAAATTAAGAAAATACTAATTAAAAACAAAACCAACCAACCAAACAAAACAAACAAAACAAAAAAAAGAAACCCACTTCTCTCTCCTGTCTTTCCCACCTCTCCAATACCTTTTCACTCATCTATAAGCATTGAGAGCTGCAGTGTGTCACGAAGTATACTTTTTTGTCTACTCAGCTTTACTTGCAAGTGTTTATTGCAATGAATTGTTGGTCTGGTTTGGGGTTTCTGGCTTCTGGTACACCATCAATATTGGACCATCATTGAAATTCCTCTCAGATATACCACTGTTGCCTCAGCATGGAGATACTGTGGCTATTGTTGTGCATGACCAATCCTTTCATGTACTCTAGCATGTCACAGACAGGATAGATGTTAGTGAAGACCAACTCAAAGCCCTGGATTTGTGCCTAGGTGGTGACTGAGCTGGTCAATCAAGGTCACTGGAGACACCATTCTCAGGCCAGAGGGATTGCCAGACCTTCTACACCCATACCATGAGAAGAAAGCTCTTTATTAATGTAGATTTTGGAATTGAACTTGGGTTCTTGTTTTTGTAAGGCAATTATTGTATTGATGGAGCTACCTCCTTAGCCATTCTATCATGTTTTATTTGTTGACTTCCAGCAATTTTGTAAGCTTTTATTTATTTACTTTTGTCACATCCTCTATGACAACCCTAGACTAATCATTACAAATGACAACCAGGAAAACCACGAAAGAGAACACAAGACCCCTTAACCATGTTTAGCTACATATTATCTCAATGAGCCTTTTACCTTACCAGACCTTTTGACTCTTTAATTTTTTGATAATATAATATGTTTTATCCATTGGTGGGAGAAGAAGGCACTCTAATAAAGAATAAAGAAAAAAATAGTCCACCATAATACTGGTGTCCAGACCTATCTGTTGTCTCTTGAGTGTAAAGTTCTATAAAGTCTGTGCTGCTCTCCTGCTGATGTTTGGGACCAATGTTATAGAACAGTCTGTGGTACTCAAGTGCAGTTCTAACAGCTACAAAGGATGCTGCTGAAATATTGTAAAGATATATATATATATATAGTAATTAGTAAGCTGGAGCCTTAAATTCTGCTTATTAAAAGTGCTATGAAGCTGTGAATGCCCACTGTGCAAATTGCTGCCATAGACAAACTCAAGTATGCCAGGAATGTAGCAGAGAAATGTGTCATGCTTAGGGTGGCCATATTCTTCTGTTAATGATGTGTGTGTAGACTGGGCACACTGTTTATTAGCTTTTAAGACACAAGTTAATTTGTATCTGTTTTTTTTTCTTATAGTCATCCTTCATGGCGTTCTTGTGGAAGAGAAAATTGGTGTCATTCAAATGTAGAAGTGGATACAACCACAGGGATATATTTGAACTCAGCTCTGGGCATCTTCAGAGCTCATGCTCACATCTCAAGAGATTTTAGGTGTCATTAGGATATGAAATGCACTGAAGATGACTCCATTGGGAAACTGCTTGTTGCACAACTTGAGTTAGGCCCCTAGAACCCACATAAAAGAAATTCACAAATGGCTCATGTGAGATTCCCCTCTGTATGCTGTGAATACCATTGGTGAATAAAGAAACTGCCTTGGCCTTTTGATAGGGTAGAATTTAGGTAGGCAGGAAAAACTAAATGGCATGCTGGGAGAAAGGAGGCAGAGTCAGGGAAAAGCCACATAGCCCCACCAGAGGCAGACACCGGGAACTTTAGCTGGTAAGCCACAGTCACATGGCGATACACAGATTAATAGAAATGGGTTAAATTAATATGTAAGAGTTAACCAGTAAGAAGTTAGAACTAGTGGGCCAAGCAGTGATTTAAATAATATAGTTTCTCTGTTATTATTTCGGTTCTGGGCAGCTGGGATGAACAAGCAGCTCCTGCCAACAAATGATGGCAGAGGAGCCAGAGGTAGAGGTAGGCAGATCTCTGGCCTAAACTACTAGGCCAGTTCCAGGCCAGTGAGAGATTGTGTGCACA
Source organism: Neodon shergylaensis (assembly GCA_025134845.1). Taxonomy (NCBI): domain Eukaryota; kingdom Metazoa; phylum Chordata; class Mammalia; order Rodentia; family Cricetidae; genus Neodon; species Neodon shergylaensis. Next base: position 3,980,623 of record JABTXL010005547.1, on the reverse strand, counting down.
GAAAATAAAATGGCATACAGTGACTCTTTCTTTCTGTCCTCCACAGGAATGTGCACATGTGTACACCTGTACCTGTGTGCACAGACAAGCATGCACATCTCATTCAAACTACATAAAGCCCTCATGTGCACATTAAAACATAGCTAGTACAAGAAGACATGCACAGAGTTGAATAAGAAGATGAAGAAAACATGTATTGATGAGGCGGGTAGGAGGTTTACTTCTGCCATCACAGGCAACTTTGGATGCAAGGCAGGGCTTGAATTAGCCTTTAAGACAAGTAGGTTTAGACATGAGAGAAAAGCGTGAGCGAGTATTCTTAAGCAACAAAGTTTTTTTTTTTAAGATTACTCAGACATTTTAAAAGTTTATTTAACTTTTTTTTTCAGTTTTCACATTTTTTTTATTGAGAAAAAGAAAAAAAAATTTCCGCCTCCCCCCAGCCTCCCATTTCCCTCCCCCTCGTCCAACCCTACTCCCCCTCCCCCCACTCCTCTCCCCCTCCCTCTCCAGTCCAAAGAGCAGTCAGGGTTCCCTGCCCTGTGGAAAGTCCAAGGCCCTCCCCCCTCTGTCCATGTCTAGGAAGGTGAATATCCAAACTGGCTAGGCTCCCACAAAGCCCGAACTTGAAGTAGGATCAAAACCCCGGGCCATTGTCCTTGGCTTCTCATCAGCCCCCATTGTTCGCCATGTTCAGAGAGTCTGGTTTTATCCCATGCTTCTTCCGTCACAGTCCAGCTGGCCTTGGTGAGCTCCCAATAGATCAGCCACACTGTCTCAGTGCTTGGGTGCACCCCTCGTGGTCCTGACTTCCTTGCTCATGTTCTCCCTCCTTCCGCTCCTCATTGGGAACTTGGGAGCTCAGTCCGGTGCTTCAGTGTGGGTCTCTGTGACTCTCTCCATCTATCACCAGATGAAGGTTCTATGGTGATATGCAAGATATTCGTCAGCATTGCTGTAGGATAGGGTCATTTCAGGTTCCCTATCCTCAACTGCCCAATGAACTAACTGGGGACCTCGCCTTGGGGTCCTGGGAGCCACTCTAGGTTCAAGTCTCTTGCCAACCCTAAGGTGGCTCCCTTAACTAAGAACTGTGCTTCCGTGCTCCCCTATCCAACCTTCCTTTATTCCCATCATCCTGTTTCCCCAAGTTTCCCTCATCCTCCCCTTCTCACTTTTCTCTCCCCATCCATCTTACACCTGTCAGAATGGCTAAAATCAAAAACACCAATGATAGCCTTTGCTGGAGAGGCTGTGGAGGAAGGGGTACCCTCATCCATTGCTGGTGGGAATGCAATCTTGTGCAACCACTTTGGAAATCAGTGTTTCGGTTTCTCAGGAAATTCGGGATCAACCTACCCCTGGACCCAGCAATACCACTCTTGGGAATATACCCAAGAGATGCCCTATCACATGACAAAAGCATTTGTTCAACTATGTTCATAGCAGTATTATTTGTAATAGCCAGAACCTGGAAACAACCTAGATGCCCTTCAATGGAAGAATGGATGAAGAAAGTGTGGAATATATACACTTTAGAGTACTACGCAGCGGTAAAAAAAATGACTTCTCGAATTTTGCATGCAAATGGATGGAAATAGAAAACACTATCCTGAGTGAGGTAACCCAGACCCAAAAAGATGAACATGGGATGTACTCACTCATATTTGGTTTCTAGCCATAAATAACGGTCACGGAGCATATAGTGGTGAACCTAAAGAAGCTAAATAAGAAGGTGAACCCAAGGAAAAACATATAATTATCCTCTTGGATATGGGAAGTAGACAAAATTGCCGGGGAGAAAATTTAAGCAACAAAGTTTGTTGGAGATGGGAGAGAGTGGCTCCTAGGAATTGTGTCAGTTTCATGGTTGATTATTGGTTTAACTGGGCAGGGTCCAGTTTTTCTTTAGGTTTTCTAAGCTAATTACTGACTGAATTATCTGATGATCTACCCAAGAGCTACAGAGAATAAGGCAGTTTGGTGAAACCACACAGACTTGTGGTTCTTATTTGCAACACTATTTTGGCTTTTTACAATGAATTCCACTTAACATTTCATTTATATGCTGTTTAAATTGAAGAGCTGGAATATTTAAGTACTTGCAGTAAGTTTGTCTGGAGGGTTTTCAGGGCTAGAGCTGGCTGTTTTTATTCCTTGCTTTCTTTCTGAGAATAATATAAAGACAGCACTTAGTTAAGGCTCCAGTCAGGTCAAATGTACAGCCATTGAGAGTAACAGAAAGAGGGCTTGTGGGGGATTTCAGCTGGTGTGGGTGGCTCAGATTCCTCTCTGATTGCTGTTGTGGGGTGGAGCTCTTGCATAGAAAACTCAAGATAAATCCTAGAAGAGATATAGTGTGGAATGTATTCCTTTCCCCTGTGAGCTCCAGAAGGTTCTCAGAGAATATTTTCTGTAAAATCTCCAATGTATTAATAAGCAATGACCAAATTTTAGGTTCTTGGTAATTGGCACACATGGGATTCATTTTGTGAAGCCATTGAAACTCTGCATAAAGTAGGTGGGAATCAAACTATTGGTGTAAAACCTACAGCACAAGGCATGTTCAGCATCTGGGTTCCGAATTACACAAAGCCTGCCCTGTATAAAGGTTTCACAGACATTAGATTCTCCTAAAGAAAAATATTGTTTTTGCCACTCATTTGCCAAGTAATCACTGGGGACCTTGATCTTTTCTTTGTTCTGCTTTCTCTTGTTGTACTGAGGCAGTACACAGTCAAGGTTAATGTAAGTTGACTTGGTATCCTAATTCTGCTTTTGCTTGTTCAGTTTCCCTGTGTTATATTGAGGTACTATTTTAAGGTAATGTAAGCTGCCCTAATTCCGACTCCTATGAGCTATATGATTTATTATCTCTGTACCTCCTTTTCCATGTTTATAAAATAAATTTAATCATAGTGCCTACATTGTATCAGCTACCTGTATGCAAAAACAGTTTATACAAAAGCTGGCACCAAGTGACTGATACGTATTTAGCATTATTTTCATTAGAAAAAGATCCTAGTGTCTCATCAATTTAAATTTTGACTTCCTTAAACAAAGGAAGGGAGTCTCATTATTCTCAGTATTCTTTTTAGTTTCTGGCATAATAATTATAAATGCATTTATATGATGTGTCTGTATAATGTATGTATATAACATAATATATAGTTATGTACATAATGTAATTTTAACTTTTACTTGGTAAATTGAATATACATATATAAAATGTTTATCTTGAAGGAATTTTGACATAGGATATATGTTTTTGCTTGAATTGGAAATAAGAAGTTGATGTTAAACTGATCCAGTGGGACTTTGTGTCAAGTTTGTGCTCAAGCCTGAGGTAAGATGACAGAGCTCTTAGTGCTGCTTGTTTCTAGAAAAGAATACTACTGTTATTGATAAGTGGTTCAGTAATACTGCTGCTCACAGTACCTTAAGCATTCAAGAGTTTAAACAAAGACAACTTTTATTGTCTTTTTGAGGAATTGGGACTTTTTTCAGAGAAAACTGTAACTGACCTAAGCTCTCTAAATACAAAATGGAATACTTATGTCCTTAGGACTAAATAGCTAGGAAGAATGAATCAGATAAAGCAAAAGCAAGAGCAATTGATGCAGGCTGGATAAAAGCAATCACTATAAACATGCACCAGGAATATGATACAATGTGACTGTTTTAATTCCAGTCTAACATTTGGGTTAGTTTCAACTATATCAGTTATGGTTTGCCAGTTTGAATAGGTTACCAGGCCCCTGTTTCGGTCTCAACTAGTGGGATCAAGAACTCAACATTGTGTTAAGAAAATGTAGCAACCTATGTTTCTTTCATTGACCCTTTCTCCTCTTTCTTTCTATATCACAGACTAATTTTTCTAAAATCAACAAGGAAACAAAGGCTCAGAAAATTAGTGACTTGCTCACAACCCTGCTTTTGGTTTGTCTTGGGATAACACTGAGACTCTTGATTTATTGTCACCACTTTTCTATTTATGTTAGTTGCCAAGAAGTTTAGAGAATTAATTATTATGAATGCTACAGGATCCAGTGATTCCCACATGTCCCTCCGGACTGTCACTATGACCTTTGCACATAACCCAACCCTTCCTAGCTGCTGGACCCTGTCCATGTGCTGAGCAATGCCCTGGCTGCAGGTATATGATGTTGTCTTAGTTACTAGATATACATTTGAGAGGAAGCAACGAATGAAAGCTGACGTGGAAGTAATTGGGATTCTATACTTGTACATTATTTCGCTTCTTGGTGCTGTCATGCCCAGGGTGAATTTTCTCCTTGTTCTGGTTTCTATTGCTTGGGCATCCTCATCCAGTCAATGCCAAGACCAATGCTTTTCCCTGAGTACTAAAGCCACAAATAGATGGCAGCATCTGAGAGGAAGCCAGGTTAGCACACTATCTCTTTAATGTTTACACAAATTTGACTTGTGTGTACTCATTATGTTCTCACAGGAACACTCAGAATATAAAAATTTTGCCTTTAACCTCTGAAAAACTTCGATGAAGATTTACTGAATGTGTTGTATAAACTAAATGTTTTCCTTTCCTTAGCTTGATCAGGGCTCTTGACCACAGGCATCTCATGTTGACAGAATTATGTTAGGCTGTGTGGTGGTTTGAAAGAAAATGGCCCTCAAAATAATGGGTACTATTAGGAGGTGTGGCCTTGTAGGAGGAAATGTGCCACTGTGGGGGTGGGCTTTGAGGTCTCACATATGCTCAGGCTACACCCAGTGTCTCAGACCTCTTCACATTGCCAGCACATGAAGATGTAGGAATCTCTGCAAGAACAGTAAATGTTCAATAGCCCATTATTTCCTAGTACCTTCTCCAATTAGACTCAGGGCCTAAAAGAAGTGCAGAATTCTTGTGGTAAGCACTTTGGAAGTACAAGGTGTTGACAGAGGATCTTTCATACCTATTTTCTACATCTTTCATTTATATTGGTCTAGACATGGGCAATGGAATAGCCAATGGAAGGGACACATCCAAGCCATCTGGAGATCCCATATTTCACAGTTTTTTTGTTTGTTTTAGTTACACTGCACTCCAATGTTCTTGACAGATACAAGTGCTTATTCTTGGTATTTGCTTTTCTTTTGTTCTTTTATGAGGGGCAAACATATCTCATATGGTTAAGCATCAGTTTTACTGGAATGTTGATAAGTCATTTAGCTCTTGGGTCTATCCATGTGCTAGGCACTTGGGAGAGATAAGAGTAGACCCATTGAAAGAAGTGATAACTGAAATACATCTTGAAAAACAATAGAAAACACACACACATATATAGATATAGATAGATAGATAGATAGATAGATAGATAGATAGATAGATAGATGATAGATAGATAGATGATAGACAGAGGCAGAGACAGAAAGACAGAGAGAGAGAAAGAGAGAGAGAGCCATAGTACCATGTCAGACAACACAGTATCCTGACTGTATAGAGCTACATAGTTACATATCTGTCTAAACTATCTTTATTTAAGGATGTATCTGAGTTAGTATTATATATCAAAGGTACCTAGCCTTGTGCTTTGTAGCTAGTAGATACTGATATACAAATAAAAGTTAATGGTTTTGTAGGTCACTTAATTATTTCTGAATGTTTCCTTATCTTTTTATTACTGAAGTTAATTTCTGTGTTGAGGATCATTTGACTTCATAGTAAAAATTTAATTGTATCCAACTCAAATTAATTCCAGTTGCTTCTGTGTTTCTTAGTTAACTTGGTTTCCTCTACTCATTTTCTTGTAAGAGGACAGAGGCTTGACAAAGAAGCTTATGTAGTACTACTCCAACAATGGTATAATTTGAATGTCAAATGTCATCCACACTTGATCTCCACCTTGTGGTCCATTGTAGAACATTGTGGGACCTGTAGGAGGTGGGACCTAGAGGAAGTAGGTCACCAGGGATGGTACCCTTAGAGTTGTTTTAGTTACTGTTCTCATTGTTGTGATAAAATACATGACAAAAGCAATTTAAGGAAGGAAGATTTGCTTACACTCATGGCTTTTCTAGATCATGATGGGGAACAAGTGGTAGATTTTATGGTAGTGCACGTCTGAGGCAGAGGGGTTTCACATCTTGGTGAGTCAGGAGCCAGGGAGCCATAATGGAACTAGAGTAGTTCAAAAACTCAATTTTGGGGCTTGCAACTACCAGCTAGATAGCATGTTTCAAAGTTTGGTAGCCTTCCAAAGTAGCTGGCAACCAACTGCTCAAAGTATGAGGCTATAAAGAGTATTCTAGACTTTAATATAACAAGGATATATTATCCCTGCCTACTTCCCATTATACTCTGCTTCCTGTGTAATATGATGTGAACAAACAGCTCCAGATGCTGCTTCTGCTTCCACTAAGAATAACTGGAATACCGTGAAACCATAAATTGGAATAAATATTATGTGTTAGGTTGAATAAAAATGGCCTCATATGTTTAAATGCTTAGTCATCAAGGGGTGGCACTACTTGAGAAGGATTAGGAGGCATGGCATTATTGGAGTAGGTTTGTTAGTTGGGGCAGGCTGTGAGGTTTCAAAAGTTGGAGTCAGGCCCAGTAGCCCTGTCTTCCTACTACCTATTGATTATGATGTGGAATTCTCACTATTCTCCAGGAATGTGTCTGCCTACGTGCTGCCATGCTCCTGCCATGAAGATAATGGGTAATAATAACCTCTGAAGCTGTAAGCCAGCCCCAATTAGATGCTCAGCCCATGGTATCTTTTTTACAGCAGTAGAACACTGACTAAGACAATCACCTTCATGCAGTCGATTCTTTTGGATCTTTTGCAACATGGACAAGAAAAGCAACATAATGGAATAAGGAAGCCACTTTCATAATATCAAATATAAATTTGAGTAGTTAATTAAAGATTTTGGGAGAGGAGCAGTTATCAAAGTCATAACTGATATTTAATTCTTCTACTCGCAATTGGGAGATTGGCTGGGCTTTGCCTGGTCAGGGACTGGGTTAGCTGGGTTTGACATTATCTGTTGATGAGGGCAAAATTAGTTCCAAGTGTTTTTTATTCTTCTGGTCCAAAAGAGAAGCTGATGTATGTAGAAGGAGGGCCCACTTGTTCGTCCTGGCTGCCTGGCTAGCTTAGCTCTGAAATGACCACACAAAACTGTATTAATTAAATCACTGCTTGGCCCATTAGCTTTAACTTCTTATTGGTTAACTCATATTAATTTAACCCATTTCTATTAATCTGTGTATCACCATGTGGCAGTAGCTTACCAGGTAAAATTCCCAGTATCTATTTCTGGTGGCCCCATGGTGTCTCTCTGACTCTGCCCTTCTTTTTCCTAACATTCAGTTTCATCTCCCTGCCTAAGTTCTGCCCTATCAACAGGCCAAGGCAGTTACTTTATTTATTAACCAAGAAAAGGAACACATAGACAGATGGGCCTTCCATACCAGATGTAGGCTCTCATGTTGATGTAGATATGGAAAAAGAACAACAAGAAGCATAGAATACGTCTTATAGCTTAGATTTAAAATAAGGCACTGCCATTTTGGTCCATATTCTCTTGATTGAATAAAGTTTATGTCACCAAGCCCAAGAGTAACAGGCTAGGTGTAAGATGCAGCCTATAAGTAGAAGAGCTGTGGAAATAGATCACAATCTTCCAGAAAAAAATTGCCAGAATAAGTATGAAACAAAGGCATTAAATGAGCACTCTTCTCTGAAATTTGTACTGTAGTACTGTCTGCCCTGCTGAGACTTCCTGTCACTGGGAGGTCTTGATTTATCATCTTAAATACCATGTTATAATAATTAATTGCTATTTAGTAAGCCATGAGGTTAAAAATTATTTCAAATCTATGGAATTTTATTTTTAAAAGATTTATTTTTAACTTTTAATTATGTGTTGTATGTGTGGGGGGCATATGCGCATATGAGTGCCCTGCATGTGGAGACTTACTCCATCAGTATCCATTCAGTGTTTTAGAGAAGAGGGGATCAGATTCCTACAGCTACAGGTGAACTCAACCTGGGTTCTCTGTAAGAGCAAGCTCTTAGCTGCTGACTCCTCTTCCCAGGCTGAAACTTCATTTGTTATGTTGCGTAGATAGACCCTGGTTGTAGGTTTTCAGTTGTATAATTTCATTTAGATGAAACTCATTTCCTGCTTTAAAACAAAAACAAAAACAGTGTTATATAGTGCTGTCTGTCTGATTAGGGAAATGCAATGGGCAGTGTGTTGTAATAGGAGCGAAGGGCCACTTCCCGCCTGGCTCCCGGCTGCCTAGCTAGCTTATACCCTGAAATAACAACACACAAATTGTATTCATTTAAATACTGCCTGGCTCATTAGTTCTAGCCTCTTATTGGATAACTCTCACATCTTGATTCAACCCATTTGTAATAATCTGTATGTCACCATGAACTTGTGGCTTACCAGGAAAGATTCAGCATGTCTGACCTGGCAGCTTCATGGCAGGCAGCTCTCTGTCTCTGCCTTTTTTCTCCCAGCATTCTGTTCTGTCTACTCCACCTATCTAAGTTGCTTCCCTATCAGAAGGCCAAGGCGGTTTTCTTTATCCAACCAATGAAAGAAGACCCTCCTACACCAGCAGGGGGCTCTGGATATAGTCAGTTAGACTGAATGGCAAATCTTCTAGACCTGAGGCCTGAAGAGCTGATGACAAGTTTTTATGTTGTGGACATTACATCTTAAAATTACAAAATGGTTATTAAACCAATGAATCTCTCAGACTCCAAAGATATCATCTTATTCATATTTGAGAGAGCATTTATATAGGCACATTTTCATACTTTATTGTGCAATATAAACAAATAATAAGTAGCATAGATATTGAGTTTTCTATTTTCTATATGCTAAAAATACATTGAGAAGACTAAATAGGAATAACATGTCATGTATGTCTTGTATGTCTTCTCAGTTGGTTAAGGATCTTTATGTGTTTAGGTCTAGTGTTAATCACTCTCAGAATGTGAGAAACTCTATACTTTACCAATTTTCTTTTCTATGAATACAGTTTACTCACTCATTAAATTTCAATCAATAGACATTGAAGATTTGTCTTCATTTCTTCTCTTGTTGCTGTGATAAAATTGTTTGAAAAAGATGAAAGGGAGAGTTTATTCTGGTTCACAGTTCACATGTATCTCTCCTTTTGGTGGTTATGTCACAGCGGAGGAGCTTAAGGTGACTGACTGGTCATACTGTACCTCCAGTCCAGATAGGGAGAAATGTTTATTAGTGCTTGACTTAACTTTTCTGTTTTATACTGTTTAGGACTCACCGCCCAGGAAATGATCCTGTCCACTTAAAAAGAGTCTTCACATCGCTTAATGTAAGAAACATGACCCCTCTTTGGCAAGTCCAGAGGTGTCGGGTTGATTCCCGTGGGCCATCATGGAATGCTTTATTTTCCCAAACAATGCTATTTATTGGATATTACAAATTGGACAAGGCACATAATGATGACTATGCATTAATAGGGAAGTCCATTCAAATATGGACTCAGAGGAAATAATGACACAGTATATTTCCTCCATCAGTATACATTCAGTGTTTTATAGTGGCAACTTTGAAAGAGTTGCAGAAACCTTCCCAGCGTCCCTTTTTCATCAGTCTGCATCACCACAGGGAAGAAAATGACAAGGATCTACACAGTTGTAATTCTATGAGATGAGGCTTTAAAGGCTAACCTAAAAGCTTTCTTTGTGGTGAAGTCTGAGGCTCAGCCACATCTTTTCAGAATATGTGGCATGTACACTGACTATAGAGCAGTTGAGCTGGTGTCTAACAAGATCCTTCATGCTACTGAATAGTTATTCTTAATAATGTAAGATATTTTGCATTCTACCAGAGGAGAAAGCTAAACACCAGCCTAGCTACAAACCCTTTGATGTACAATGGGGACAGGTTTGTATGATACACTGGTATACAAAAGTTGTGAGAATAACTAACTACAGTCTGCATGGTTTAAGACTCACTGTATGAGATGGAGCTCAGCCCTGATACTGCTCAGGTAGCCAAGAACCTGAGATTAGATAGGCCATGATCTCAGGTGAAAACTGAATACTGCCATTTTCTTAAAGGTACATAGCAATAAAATGACTCATAACGGCCTTCTCCTATACCCACAGGTCAGTGTCTTGTTTACTCATCATTAGAGAAGCTTCCTTCTTCAGTAGAGGAACAGAGATCCACAATTGGACAATGTGCAGAGAGTGAGAGATCTTGGAACACTCAGTGCTAAGTGGGATGTCTTCATCAAGCCCCTTCCCTCAAGATTCAAGAACCTATGTGAAAGAGGAGGCAGAATAAGTGTAGGATTTAGCAGGGATGGAGGGTATCAAGGATACAGTGGCTTCTAGACACAACAGGATAGACACACATTTGAACTCACCGAGACTCTGATAGCATGCACAGGGCCTATACAGGTCTAAGCCAGAATGGGCCCCAGTGCTGACAGAAGGAAGAGACTAGGAGCCCTATCTATAACCCAGAAGCTATCTCTGATAGACAACAGCTAAGGAAAAATTATTTTTCCCCTGGAGTCTCACTGGGGTACAGACTGCATTTCACAGAGGCTCCATGCACAGCAGTAGATGACCAGCACCAAACAAACTCTATGGCATCTTTGCAAATACTTTGTCTCATATTGTTTTGTTTCAACTTTTAAAACTCATTTTTTACCCTGCTTGTCTTTTGCTTATCTATGTTTTCTAATTTTATATTTTTATGGTTTTGTATGTGTCTGTGTATTTCTTGTCTTCTTTCTTTTTTCCATTATGCTAGTCTGTTTTCTTTGTTTTAGTGTGACAGAGAATTGACCACTTGGTGGTTTAGTTAATTCAGATTTTCTAGTGGTTGCTTCCCTATAGATTATATCCATTATTTTCTTATTACCAAGTCTGAATTCTGACAAAAAGAGTTGTAAGTTGCTTGACTTTTCTGAGGACATCATCAATCATAATGGGGAAGATGTACAGACAGGAGTGTGAGTGACTGGTCACCTTGTTCTCAGGCAGGAAACTGAGAATGGATGGAAAGTCTGATGGGATCTAACATCTAGAGGCTCACTTCAAGTGACTTATTTCCCCCGTGAGCTCCAATCTCCCTTAAGGTTCAGTCTTTGAAAACAGAGCTGCCATCTATGAAACAAGTGTTCAAATGCATGCATCTATAGTGGGCCATTTCACATTCAAACCACTCATCTATCTTTCCCCTATGTGCACAGGAAGCTCCTTGCTGGCAAACACTATTTTAGATTTTGCGTTTTCAGAACACTCTATACCAGGCGCTTAAAAGGCTGGTAGTATTTAAAGTGAACCTTGAAGGATAACAAGCTCATAGATGAAGCAAGGACATAGGGATCAGGATGTGAAAAGGCAGGAGGGAAGTGAATATGGTGTTCCCAAGACTCAGCAAGAAAGTTAGTTATGGATGTCCCATAAATTTCAAACTTCATAATTCCTTTGTTATGTAGAACAAAACTGAAGAAAGGTGGCTATGCTACAAATAGGAGAAATTGAGTAGGGATTAAATGTAGGGCCCTGGTCTGCCCTTATTCCTGGGGCGCATCTCGAGGACAATTTCTGGTCAACATGACTAAGCATTCAGACCTTATTCCTGGGGGCATGCGGTTTCTAGTCAGATGACTAGCGATCTGCCCCACCTGCTTAAGTTCCTGTTTTTCCCCTGCCCCACCTGGTGATTAGCTGCAGGGCTGCAGGGCATTCATTCCACTGCTGATATGGTAATTTCCCACCTGCCTGGGCAGGGGTCCTAGTGCTGCAGTTAGGTAGAAAAGGACCTTCCCAAGTCTGAATAAACGGCATTCGGTTGATCTCCTATCGAATGACCCATGATCTCTTTGTGTCTTGTGTTCAATCTCCAGGCCCTTGCCTGACTCGCATTCGGTACAGTGGCGCGCGAGCTGTACCGAGGGTGTAACACCAAAACCGGGTGTTACAATTAAAAAGCCATCCATCTGTTTTACATACCAGGGTCATGACTTGGCTCATCATTCTCTGTGTGACACGTTAGTCTCATCTCCTTGCCTATTACAATAGAGAATTAATTATGTACAATCCCTCTGTGAGGTCAAGAGATTAAGGAATATTATATCTTACAGGACATGCATACACTAAGAAATGTGTGTCTTTGGAGCCCTTGACAGCAAACCAGTGTCCCTCATTCTGGGTTTTAGAGCAGCTCACCAGTGAAGAGTCACTCTCATTGTCATTGTGGTCTTGGGAGACTGTGATCAGACTTCCCACTTCTTACGCTGCAACTGTTTTCGCTGCCCATGGGATTATTTAAAATTAGGAGTGCTTAACTATCATGGCAGGAGACAGGGATCAACTCCTTCTTTTCTTGAACACTCTGGAGGCTGGTGGAATGGAGCTGCCATGGAAATGGAACAGGACATTATTATTATAATGAGTGGGGGTTTGGAGGGACACAAATGTGTCCTTGTGATGAAAAGATAATTAGGTAAACATCTGTAGCCTGGGTCATTCATCTGGTGATGATTACACAGAGTCTGTGTAGAAGTCAACACTGTGTATTAGATGGGATCCTGGAGGACCACTAAACAGACTAGAGCACTTCTCTGGGAGACAGAGGAGACAGAAAAGCAGCTTGCTAAGCAAGTCAAGTACTGAAAGGAATGGAAGCAAATGGAACAACAGAAGCACTGCTGTTCTTGAATAGAAGTCTTAGAAATGTAAATATCTGGAAGTACATATTTGACTTAATTTTAATTTTAACACATTCAGGGCTCTCTCTGAGGCACTTGCTCCTTCCTGCTTCATCCACTTCCCTCTCTACTGGAGAAAAGAAGGCCCACAAAAACATGAGCACATTGACTGGAAATAGTTCCAACAATCAGAATAAATAAAGCAGAACTAAGTGAAGTCATGTCTAAGTGGGTAACAGAAAACATGTGATTCACAACAGCATGAGCAACAGAATAAAATGAAGGTGGAATTCATAAATACAATACACAATGCTTTCTCCAAAGTAAATGTTTTCCTGGTAAAATGGCTTTGGGAGATGATTCAAACCTAACCCAGACATTTCCAAAATGTAGCAGAGTGAAGTCAGACCATGGTGCTTTGGCCTCAAGTATCAAAAGCCTTAATCGTAGGATGTTTGGTTTAGCCTTAAATATTTAGGAGAAACTCTGTGTTACTAACCTATTCCACAAGCTTATTTTGAGTGTCATTTCTTTCTCTCTCATCATGTCGATCCTATTGTCATGCAGGATGGCTGACCCCACTGTGGTCAGTGTCATACCTCTGTGGTGATCCTGGCTATATACAAAAGCTAGCTTTGCCAAATATAGAGAGTAGGTTTATAAGCAGCTTTCTTCTGAAGGTTTCTGTTTCAAGCTCCTGCCTTTTCATCTTCACTTTGCTCCTCTTGATGATGAACTGAAACATGTCAGAGAAAATAAATCCTTTCCTCCACCAAGTCAGGGTTTTATTGAATCAACAAAAGCAAAAAAGAACACCTGTTCTAGACTTCTTTGCAAATGACCCTTCACTGTTGTCAGCACTCTTCAGCCTATTTAGATTCCAAGGGTGCCAGCATGGGTTGAATAATGTTTTTGTGAATGCAAAGGACAATGAAAGTGTAAGAGAATGTGAATAAAATAGTCCCACACTAGCTCAGAATTTGGTATAATGAAGTGTTCTTTATTTAGTGTGAACTCACAGATCACAGTCCTTTGTAGGAGTGGGCAATGGGAACAGAATCCAGCAACTAGCCAGAAAGGAGAGAGAGATCAGGTGCATGAGTGCTCATGTTTTTGTACCTAATGTCACTGCTAACCTGGTCCAGCATCTCAAAGGCCAGTGGTTGGAGGAGATTCTCCAGCACCTCCTCCTATTGTCTAAATAAGAGAGTTCCAAACCCAATACAAAACTATATACAATAGAACAGATATCAAATATAAAACTTAAAATTATAACCAACATAAACAATATTAAGCAAGAAACAAATGCTTAATGCTTCAATAATTAAACTATCCTAATGAGTCTGAGTCTTATATTAGAAATGACTTTGCTAAGTCTTAAGAGAAAAGTAACTACAGCTATCTAGTCTTTAAAACCATTAAAGGCCAGGAAAGGGAGATATTAGCTGAGTAGAAAGTTCAATCAAGCATCTTTCAAAATCTGCAGTAAATGATAGAAACAATAGGTTACCTGTGCAATCACACAAAGTCTCATTTGCAATGTTGGAGCAATCAACTGTGGCTAAGGCCTAGAGTAACTGACATGTAGTATGAGAAGCAGGCTGTGTCCTGCCACCTGGCTCCCGGCCACCTGGCTAGCTTAGCCCCCGAAATAACCACACAACTAAAAGCTTGACTATTATTGATGATTATACATTAACAACCTATATTTCCTAATTATACATTACATTTTTAAATGAACTACACAATCACAATAGCTTAATAAAGAGCAGAAATACATATACATATAACAAAATTGACCTTAAATTTCTATCAATAAACCAAGATCTACACCAAAGCAAATTATTCATATCTATATCTTATCCTCCTTAAAAGTAAAAGAACATTTATAAACAATATTTGTGAATATGGCTGTAGTTTTTTTTAAACTGCTTTGTGTTGAAAGGGGGCACTGTTAATCAGGTCTTTTATTATGTATTTGGTTTGTTAGGTTCCTCTCAGTCAGCAGCTGAGTGAAATAATTTTTTGAAGGTGTTTATGGTGATCTTTTAGGAGGGCATGGCCTATCATACCATATTGGGATAGAAGCAATCCACAGGGTCTCATTTTTTGTGAAAACAAAAGAGAACCTCTTTTTAAAAGCATCATATCCTTAGACCCAAATCCTGAAGTCAAGATACCTTTAGAACATATATGTTGGTTTAGTTTAGCAGACCACACAATGTATTTAGCTATTTAGTATTTAGTCTCTCTGTATTTAGCTTTTTTACAGTCAAAAAATTTAAAGAAAACACCAGGCTCTCTGTGAATTTTTTATTTTTATGTGGCTTATTTTTTTAATCTATAACTATTTATACATTGTGTCTTTAAAGACTTTACCCCCTTTTAGGGCATTAATTATATTTTAAGGCATTAACTTTATTTTTCTATTTTTTCTCTCTCCCAAGCAATACTGTGACCCATTTTGAGGCCTTTTATGTCTGAATCTGTCCTATTGTATTGTCTTTAATTTTTTACTGTAATGAAGAGCTTTTAAAATGCTAAATTCTTAAGAATCTAAGCTGTAACAATCCCAGGTCAAATACATGTACTGCCTGCTTTTCTTACCCAGTCCAACATGGCGGAGCTGCTTGTGCCTCTGAGCTGTGCATACTGCACCACTAGCATGGCGGAGCTCCTCTTGCCTCAGAGCCATTTGGTGTCCCTGAGCCACGTGCAATTTTAGGCACACAGTGAGTCCACATTGCCATCAAGTAAGCCATAGCATTTTACTCACAAAACCCCATTTAAATGCTCTGTCTCCTGCAGGAACCAGACAAAGATCACGATGGCAGTACAGCCCAGAAACTGGTATTTTAAAACCACCACTTTCTAGTAGACCTGATCCCGCTGCCTACCCAGGCAGGAAGAGCTGAGCCAAGGACATGGTCTCAGCTACCTTATTCCCAACCCTGAGTGGGCACATAAACATCTGAGCCCATGAATGCTCCATAGCCAGAGATTGCACCAGTGGCAGGGCCCAGGAAGCCTCATTTTAAAATGGTGTGGCTTTTTTTTGCTATTATTGTTGAATCAAGAAATCTCTCTACAGCATGCTCTAGAAAACAGCAAAAGGCTGTGTTAAACTCTTTTTCCCTTTAAAGCCCTCTTTCGTTTTTAAGTGAATTTATCCCCACATTGGGCACCACTCTGTAGTACGAGGAGTGGGCTGCCTCCCACTGCCCAGCTCCTGGCCACCTGGCTAGCTTAGCCCCTGAAATAACTACATAGAAATTATATTCATTTAAACACCGCCTGGCCCATTGTCTCCAGCCCCTTATTTGCTAACTCTCACATATTAATTTAACCCATCTCCTTTAATGTGTATCTCCACTTGACTGTGGCTTACTGACAAGAGTCTAACCAGCATCCATCTCGAAGAGGAGAGCCATGGCATCTGCCATACTGTCTTCTTCCTCCCAAAATTCTGTTCTGTCTCCTCTTTCCACCTAAGGGCTGCCCAATCAAAAGGCCAAGGCAGCTTCTTTATTCAACCAATAAAAGCAACACAAATACAAAACAACCTCCTACACCACTGACAGACCATTTTCAGAGGCAGGAAAAATTACAAAACTGTCTTGGCAAGGTTTGGTGGTTTATATTTCTGGTATCCTGCTTGTCTAGTCTGGACACCATGCATTTTGTCAGCGTTTAAGGCATGGGAAGTTCCTCGGTTGCCAAGAAGAAAACAAGCTCCAAGTCGAGTGTCTTTGGGGCTGAACATTCTCTCAGGAATAGATCATTGCTGCCAGGAAATTGTGTCTCATTTAAATAGAACCCTAAGTTATTTAAATCCTATATTCTATAGTTCTCTGAAGTGGTTGACAATTACCTATGTGAAATACAATCTCTATGCATCTAAAGAGCCAGATTAATCTAACTATAAGTATGACAAGCATGGATGATTATTAACCTATAATTCTTAATACCTATATATCTTAAAGACTAAGTCTTTATATTAGAATACTAAATAATCTTTAAACAACTCTGTAGCAAATGAGGACAATGACCTCAAAATGTAAACAATGTAAAATATGTTATTCAGAGGTAGAAATGTGTAGTGCAATATGGTAAATATATCCTAAAATTGTATCAAAATACAAAACGTCTTAAACAGAGGGAGAAGCATGAATTCACACAATCTGACAAAACAATGTTGCATAGTTGTACAAATATTGTAAACAGGAATAGTAGACCTGAGGCAATGAACTCCACCTTGAGCTCGAGCAGGCCTGAGAAAACAAATTCTATAGGATGGGGACTGAACCAGATACCTAGGCTGGAGTGCAGATCGAGGCCAGGGACATTGGCAGACCAGGATTGAGCCAGCAACCTGGAACAGGGCAGACCTGAGACAGCAAACTTCACCTGAACAGGTACAGGAAAGCAACTGCTGAGTGAGTAAGCCAGAGCCAAAGACTGCTGAGAGTCCAGACATGAATCTGGGACCTTTAAGGGAGTATACCTAAGCCAGGACCCCTGTGGGTCTAGGTGTGAGTCTAGGACCTTCAAGGAACTAGGCCTGAGCCAGGTTCTCTGTGGGTCTGGGAATAAATCTGGAACCTCCAATGGAGTAGGCAGGAACCAGAGATCTCTGCTAGTCCAGGCATGACTCTGGGACCTCAGAGGGAGAAGGCCTGAGCCAGGACCTTTGTGGGTCTGGGCATTGGTTTCAGACATCAAAGGGAATAGGCAGGAACCAGAAACTTCTGTGGGTCCAAGCCTGAGACTGGGACCTCTCTGAGGGAGTAAGCCTGAGTCAGGTCCTCTGCAGGTCTAGGTGCACCCAAGCCTGGGATCTCTGAGGGAGTATACTGGAGCCAGAGATGTTTGCAGGACCAACTCCAAGCCAGGGACCTTTGCACAAGCGGATCCAGACCAGGATTTAAAGAAGCAGGTCAAAGCCAGTAACCTAGGCTAGAGCAGGCCTGAGACAGCAAACTCCAAGGGAGTGGAGCAAAGCCCAGGAGTGCTGAATGGCCTCCAGGAACACGGAGTAACAAAAGGGGTAACTAGAAACATGGCACTGACTGTACCATGAGAAACAACAATCTGAGCCCTGGATTCACTGGCACCTAGAAGATTAATCAACAGAATCACAGACAGCCCCAACCACACCTATTAGAGGAAAAGATGAGTAGAAAAGGTAAGAACACACTTAACACCACAAAGAGTAACGCAACACCAAAAAAAACTATAGACTATATAGCACCAAGACTTGAACAACCAAATATAGATAAAGCAGAAAAAAATATCTAAAAATAACTTCAGGAGAATGTTTGAACCTCTTAAAAAGGATATAAGAAATTCCCTCAAAGAAATGGAAGAAAAAACAAACAAAAAATTGGAATACATCAGCAAATCCCTTAAAGAAAACCAAGAAAAAGCAATCAAACATATGAAAGAAATTATTCAAGACTTGAAAACTAAAATAGAGACAACAAGGAATACACAAGGTGAGGGAATTATAGAAACAGAAATTATGAGAAAACAATCAGGAATCACAAATGCAAGCATGAACAGCAGAATACAAGAGCTGGAAGACAGAATCTCAAGCACTCAAGATACAATAGAGGAAACAGACTTATCAGTCAAAAACATTAAATCTAACAAAAGCTTAACCCCAAATATCCAGGAAATATGGGACACCTACACAAAAGAAGAAAAACTCCAACCCAAGGAAGTTGGCTACATCAACAAAAACACAGAGAATTGATGGTCTCATAGCAGCAAATCCCATAGAAGGGAAAAATGCACAAATTAACATCACCAACAATAAAATCTAAATTAACAGGAGATAGCCATTGCTGGTCATTATTATCTCTTAATACAAATGGACTAACTCACCTATAAAAGGGCACAGGCTAACAGATTGGATATGAAAACAGAATCCATCCTTCTTCTGCATACAAGAAACACACCTCAACCTCAAAGTTAGACATCATCTCAGAGTAAAGGGTTAGGAAAAAATATTCCAATCAAATGGACCTAAGAAACAAGCTGGTATAGCTATGCTAATATCTAACAAAATAGACTTCAAGATAAAATCAATCAAAAGACATGAAGAAGGACATTTCATACTAGTCACAGGAAAAATCTTTCAAAAGAAAATCTCAATACTGAACATCTATGCCCCAAATACAAGGGGGCCCCCATATGTAAAAGAACCACTTCTAAATCTTAAATCATACATTAAACCCCACACACTAATAGTGGGAGACTTCAACACTACACTCTCACCGCTGGACCAGTCAGCCAGATAAAAAAATGAATAAATAAGGGAACTAACAGATGCTATGACTCAAATGGACTTAACAGACATTTATAGAATATTCTATCCAAAAATAAAAGAATATACCTTCTTCTCAGCTCCTCATGGAACCTTCTCAAAAATTGACCACATACTCAGTAACAAAACAAACCTCAACAAATACAAAAAAAATAGAATAACTCCATGTATCTTATCAGAACACCATGGTTTAAAACTAAAAGTCAATAGCAATACTAATTCCAGAAAGCTCACAAACACATGGAAATTAAACAATGCTTACATAAATCATCAATGGGTCAAGTAAGAAATAATGGGAGAAATTAAAGACTTTCTAAAATTCAATGAAAATGACCACAAAACATATCCAAAATAATGGGACACATGGAAGCAGTGTTAAGAGGAAAGTTTATAGCACTAAATGCCTACATAAAGAAGCTGGAAAAATCCCACACTAGTGAATTAACAGAACATTTGAAAACTTTAGAGCAAAAAGAAGCAAACTCACCCAAGAGAACTAGATGGCAGGAAATAATCAAATAGAAGGCTGAAATCAAGAAAAGAGAAAAAAGAAAACAATACAAAGAATCAATGAGACAAAGAGTTGGTTCTTTGAGAAAATCAACAAAATAGACAAACCTTTATCCAAACTAACCAAAAGGCAGAGAGAGAATATCCAAATCAATAAAATCAGAAATGAAAAGGGAAACATAACCACAGACATGGAGGAAATCCAGAGAATCATCAGGTCACATTTCGAAACCTGTACTCCACAAAATTGGAAAACTTAAAGGAAATGACCTATAACTGTTGAAGAAATAGAAATAATCATCAAAAGTTTCCCCCCCCCCCCCAAAAAAAGCCCAGGACCAGTGGCTCAGAATTCTACAAGACTTTCAAAGAAGAACTAATATCAATACTTCTTAAATTATTCCACAAAATAGAAACAGAAGTAACATTGCCAAACTCTTTTTATGAGACTACAATTACCCTGATACACAATTCACAGAAAGAAATTGTTAAAATACTAAATAAAACAGTGACAAATTGAACCCTAGAACAAATCAGAACCATCATCCACCATGATCAAGTTGGCGTCATCCAAGAGATGCAGAGGTGGTTCAACATACAAAAATCTATCAACATAACCCACCATATAAAAAAACCTGGAATGTAAAAATTAGATGGTCATCTCATTAGATGCCAAAAAGCTTTCCACAAAATACAATATCTCTTCATGATAAAGGTCTTGGATAGAGTGGATACAAAAAAACATATCTAAACATAATAAAGGCAATATACAGCAAGCTAACAGCCAACATCAAACTAAATGGAGAGAAACTCACAGTGTGCCCACTGAAATCAGGAATAATATAAAATCATAATCCCAGAGAACTTAGACAATAATGAGGACCCTAAGAGAGACATACATAGATCTAATCTACATTGAAAGAAGAAAAAGACAAGATCTCCTGAGTAAATTGGAAGCTTGGGGAGCTGGGACAGGGTTGGAGGGGAGGGGAGAGGCAGGGAGGGGAACAAAGAAAAAATATAGAGCTCAATAAAATCAATAAAAAACCCAAATATTATAAACAGAAATAACAGGATTTTCAATACAACAAAATTTGAGTTTGTGTCAACATACAAGAATCTATCCCAATGTAAATTGTCTATAAATAATGACTCATAAGTACTCACTCTATAACTCACTATTATTATTGGTATAAGTAAGGTAACAGTAATCTATTATCCCATCCAATTTCCTTCTTTTCAGAGATCCCTGAGATAACATAATTTCCCCCCCACCCCAAACCTATACCAGTTATGATCAACCCCTAATTGATATCCCTAACCGTGAGGACAAACTTTGTTAGGAGAGGGGACATTGTCTTCTAGAATTACTTCCAGCTGTCATGGGGGCGATGTTCTATCTATGGGATCCTGTGAAAGTAAAATGATGGCTAAGTTTCAAGATTACTGTCTGATATAATTGCAAATAGTATCTGAGTAGTTGATAGGGTTTTTCTGAAGTTCTTATTTGAAGTTCTGGCCTGAATGTTGTAAGAAGGTGTACCATTTCAGCTAATTAAATTGGAATCATTTTGAGCAACTGGTACCCAAAACCAATCTTAAAGTAGTACTATCAGCATTATGACATCATATCAAACAAGTGAAATTGTTATTGTGGGACCCCCATCTATTTCTTGGAAACTTCAAAGATTACTGCAGGAAAATTTATTGTTCGTTATGGAAAACCTAAATATTATTTATATAGACATATATTTAATGAAAGGTACAATAGAGACAAAATAAATATGGAGAAAAGTAAAATTGTTCCTAAAATCTTTCTTTCTTTCTGTCCCTTACCAGATGGCTCCTGACGTGACCAAAAATCTAAATTTTACCTTTAACAACATGTTTGGATTTAGAGAAGGATAGCCATTGTCAAACTCCAAAGCCAGCTTTGATTTTTAAGTGAGTCATGATTATTATTATACTGGACAGTATATATATATATATATATATATATATATATATATATATATAT
>JABTXL010005547.1:3896129-3959049 GCA_025134845.1 Neodon shergylaensis | reverse complement strand
TATATATATATATATATATATATATATATATATATATATATATTCAGGTAATAAAATTTTACCCTGAAGATGACCTGTTCTAATAAGTCACATTTCTCTTTGCTTGACGATCTTTTCTGGATAGTTATATTTTTTTCCTTTGGGCATCTAAACATCCAGGGCTTTTGACTTTTTGAAAATGAGTATTTTCCTGTAAAGACAAGAACAGAACTCTTATATGGTTTCTTACCACCTGTATGATTGTCACCTCCTTGGAAGAGCTGCCATTTCTCTTTCTCAAGAGGTTTCTTCTTCTCACATCGAATTTTAATAATTTTCATGAAATCCATACCTTTTCTTCTCTTGTGAAAACAAGAAAAAAATCCCTTCTCCAAAGTAGTACATCTTCTGTTTTCCATTGTGAGGTCAAAACATCCTTGAAATATACCAGCTGATTTAATTCAAAAGTCTTATTTTCCAACATCTCTCTGCTGCCATAGTTCCTTTCTCATTAGCATTAAGAAAATTCAAGATTAATAAAGCATTATGCAATCCTTTTTGAGGGGTATTTTCCATCCCTTTCTGTTTATTTTACATATCCTTTATAGTTTGATTTGATCTTTTCATAATGATCTTTTTCATTTTTTTATTTTTAGATACGTATGCTGAACCGTTGTCTGTCTTTATTTGTGCAGGTATACCCATGATGGCCATAACTTTTAATAAATGTGCAATTACTGAATCAGTCTTTTCTGAGCTCAAGGCAGTTGCCCATTGAAAACCTTAATGAGCGTCAATGGTGTTGTGTATATATTTTGATTCTCCAAATTCTGCAAGTGGAACACACCCATGTGCCAGATTTCATTCTGGAGTACCCTTTGGTTAACTTCCTGCAGGAAGTGGTGTTTGGTTATAGAAAGAGCAAGTAGAACACCGCTTTTTAATCTCCCTAGCTTGTTGTCATGTAATAGGAAACTCTTTTTGTAAAGCCTTACTATTGACATGATGTATTTCATGAAGTCCTGAAGCCATCAGCACACTTCCAGTCAATAGTTTGTCAATTTCTGCTTTACCTTGTGCAAGAGGACCTGGCAGACCCATATGGGATCATATGTGTGTTATGTATATGGGTCAAATCCTATTCCTGATTATATTTTGAACCTGTATGAATAATGAAGTCAATTCTGTATCATTTGGTATAAATTCCACAGTTTCAATATGCAGGACAACTCTTTCTGCATATTGTGAATCAGTAAGTATATTGAGAGATTTTAAAAAATTCTATAGTACCATGACAATAGCATATAATTCTGCTTTTTTGGAAAGAATTATAAGGGCTTTATTCCATGTTACTTAAATCTTCTGATGTGTAACCTGCCTTTTCTGATTTATTTGCATCAGTGTAGAATATACAGGTTCCAGTTATTGGTGTGTCAAGTACAATTTGGGGAAGAATCTAAGTATTTCTCTTTATAAGGTTAATTCTATCACTTTTGGGATACTTGCTGTGTCTCTTTCCAAAAAAAAAGTAGCACAAGCTCTTTGCCAGAATTCTTTGTTTTCTCATAATTTTTTTAGTTTCATTAATAGTAAAAGGCACTTTAATCTCTGATGGTCTATTCCTGCTTATTGACAAAATATCAATTTTCATTTCATAATTAATTCAGAGACCCTTTCTATGCATGTTTTAAATTTTTTATTTGGTTTATATGGTAAAAAATCCATTCTAAAATAATATCTTCCCTCTGCATTAAAATTTCTATTGAAGAAATTCTGGAAGGCAATTTGTCTAGAATGCAATTAAGATTTGGATTCTCCCGACCCACATGTGCCTCCTGTAATTTCTCATCAACCACAGTTAATTCTTTCCCAACTGTAGCTATTAATTTCCTGGGATGATTTAAATCTTTTTTACCTTCTAAGGTTTTGTTTAAATTAACTATTAGATCAGGTGTTATCCAAACAGTCAGTTATAGATTGGAAATGACTCCTTACAATCTTTGAAAGTTATTAAGAATCAGCAATTGCTCTCTCCTAATTTTTGCTTTTTGTGTTCTAATTTTCTGTAAACCTACTTTATAGACTAGGTAATTGACAGAATCCCCTCTTTGCATTTTTTCAGGAGAAATTTGCAATCCTCATTTATGTAATACTTCTTTACATCGTCACACATTCTTTCTAAAATATCTACAATTCAATGAAGTAGCAAAATGTCCTCCTTGTAATGGTAAATTATAGATTTAGGAAATTGTTTTTATATTATTTCCAATGGCTGACTTACATAGTATTGGCACAGGGTGGGCTGGTTGAGTATTCCCTGTGGGAGCATGGTCCATTGATAACTCCTAGTAGGCTAAGAATTATCCTAAGTAGTAAGTGTAAAGGCACATTTTTATCTGTCCTTTTCTTGTAAAGGTATAGTGAAAAAACAATCTTTTAAATTAGTAACTATAAGAGACCATCGTGATGGAGGAAGGTCATTGGTAATCAACAAACTGCCTTGGCCCATTTTGATAGACCATCCCTTAGGTGGGTGGAGTAAACAGAACAGAATGCTGGGAGGAAGAGGAAGTGAGCTCAGAGGCCATGCTCCCCTCTCCCAGGCAGACGCCATGAAGCAAGCTGCCAGGTCAGACATGCTGAATCTTTCCCGGTAAGACTGATGCTACACAGATTATTAGAGATGGGTTGATCGGGATATGAGAATTAGCCTGTAAGAGCTAGAGTTAATGGGTCAAGCAGTGTTTAAAAGAATACAGTTTGTGTGTTGTTATTTTGGGGCATAAGCTAGCCAGTGGCTGGGAGCTGGGGCAGCAGGAACGCAACCCGCAGCTCCTACAACACCACCCTTTATGTAATAGGGAATGCAACAGAATTCCAGATAGTAGAGGGCCCATAGGTTGAATTACCCTCTTGACAGCTCTTAGATACGTCACCATTCTCCATTCTACAGATTTCTTTTAAACAATGAGTGTAGGAGAAATCCAAGGGTTGATTCTTTAATATGGTGAGCTTCTAGTTGCTCCTTTACCAGTTGTTCTAAATCCTACAGTTTCTCTTCTGTTAAAGGCCATTATTTAACCCATATAGGTTTCTCATTTAACCATTTGAAATGTAGGGCTGTTGGTACCTCTAATGGTTTTCTAGTTGCTTTGTGTTCTTGTACAGCCTGAATGGCTGGTGTGACCTTTGCTTATGGTAACTTATAATATCCTTCCCAGAAACTTGAGTTTCTGGGACTGCAGGAATGTTTATCTGGGTATTCCATTGCTGCATTAGGTCACAACCCCATATGTTCACTGAGATATTAGCCACATGTGGCCTCAGACTTCCTCTATGTCCTTCTGGACCTATGCATTCAACCCATCTTGTGCTTTGTTTCACTTGAGGTAGAGTTCCAATTCCTAGGAATTGAATATCTGCCTCTTAAAGAGGTTAATTTGAATGCCAAGATTTTGGAGTAATGATAGTCATATCCACATCCATGTCTAGTAATCCCTCAATGACAATGCTATTATTTATAAGCACTCTTAGCTTTGGTCTTTCATCATTTATAAAAATCTGCCAAAATATATTTCCTATTTCTTACTGAAATTTTTGATTCATCATTCATGTCGATTCCATCATTCAGAACAGTATGTTTTTTTATAGCAGGCAGTGGATATTTTAATTTCCCTCATGAGACATGTTCTCCAGAATGACTGGGAATGATGGGACTACAAATGACATTGGAGCCTGTGAAAAGTCTCCTAAGGAGTTTCCTGATGGTATCGGGTTGCCTTGTCTGTCTTTTGTTGATCCACATTCATTGGTCCAATGTTGGCCTTTACCACATCTTCTACATAGTCCAGAAGTTTGAGACCTTCTATTTTTGCCCATTGCCAGAGGGGACATTATTTTTAGGAATGCCTTGTTTACAATCCCTTCTCAGAAGTCCTATTCTATCACAATAAAACATTTGGCACTTGATGTCTCCTCAAACCATTGGAAATTGCTTTGCCTACCGAAGCCTCAGTATTATATTCTTATATCTCAACATTCATTGTATGCAGCATCCATTCATCCATTGGTGCTGATCTATTCTTTAAAGGCCCAGATTTTTTTTTTTTGCATTCTAAGTTGGCATTTTCAAAAGTCAGAGATTCAATAAGTACTCATCTTTCTTCTGGGTCTGCTACTCTTATTTGTACAGCCTTAATTAATCTTTGTAAAAAGTCACTAAAGAGTTATCTCTGGCCCTTGTTTAACTCTAGTATGTGATTCAGTTATTTTCCCTGGTTCTTGAATCATATGTCAAGCTTTTAGGGATGCTGTGTGACATAGGGACAAGTTGTATTCATCTGAAAGAGCTTGATCCTGTGTATCTGTATTATAGCCCTCACAAAGAATTTGATCTTGGGAACCCTCAAATCCTTTTGCTTTTTCCTGTTGTTCTAAAATTTTTGCCTCTTTTCACGCATAGCATTTCCATAGCATCTGAGGTCCATCTTCAAGGATGACTGAGACTAATTTAAGCCAATTGTGTGGGGTTCTTTTATTGCTTAAATATGATGTTTTCATCATTTCTCTTTTTGCCATTGGAGTTTACAGGTCAACTCTGCCATTATCCCAGTTTTCTGACTTTTTTTTCTGTGTGGAATGTTCCAACAGAACAACTTAGAAGAAAAAGGGTTTATATCTGGATTACAGTTCCAGGTTACTCTTCATCATGGAGGGGAAAAAATGTCAAGGAGGCAGAAACTTGAAGTGGCAGTGACAGTCTATCTACTGTTGAGCTCAGAGAGTAATAGAATAATGCATGCATGCATGCTAGTTCTCAGTGTGTTTTCTTCACTTTTACATAGCTTAGAATTCCAATTATTGAATGGTGTTATCCAATGGACAGGCCTTCTCACCTCAATTAATGCCATCAACAAAATTCTCTACAGACATGCCTAAAGGCCAAGATAATCAAGATAATCCCTCACTGAAATTTACTTGCCAGGTGAATCTAGATTGCATCATATTGACAACTTAAACTAACCACTGCATCTGTTGCAATGACAAGTTTTCTTTGTCAAAGATAAAAACTGTACTTATCTGTAGGTATAAGGACAAATGCTTCTTTTTTGTTTTAGGGATTTTGTTGGTTTAGCAATTTAGTTGGAATATATTATTCCTTGCAACCATGACTTCACTAACACTGAGTAGTTAGTTAGGTTTTCAGTAAAAGAATTAATTTCCCTTGTGTTGAGTGGGTTTTAAGTCCACTACAGAAAACCACTACTAATCAAAATGCAGAGTTGTGGATCCTGGTCTCAGTGGATACTACAATATGCCCCTGCCCCTAAGGCTCAGAGAATATTGCTGAAGAGGGGTGAAAATATTTTAATGACCAGAGAACCAGAGAGTTTGCTGTGAGACTGTGTCTCTTAGTAACATCAGAAGCTACATCCATAAACTCTCACTAACATGACTGCCCAAATGTAAGTTGAAGAATCAGACACTAAATGAACTTTCCAAAGTGGATATCGGAAAGATCACAAGGTCTCAATTCCACATAAAAACTATAGGCAACTGAGGTAATGTAGGAGCAGAAGAGGTGGTATTTCCAAAGGAGGAAGCACACAGCAATTGGCTATCTATTGTGTTGTAGGATAATGCTCTTGTACCCTGTAAAGGTTTTCACTCACATTGGTTTAATATAGGAAGGGAGAAATGTTGTAATTATATTATAATTTCAAAATGAAAATTAAAAGACATAACCTTTATAGGCATTTACTCCCTATGTGACTATTAACAGTTTACAGAATGTTTTCTGGTGCTACGGTATCTGTGTGACTCTAATGCTCTTTTACTCTTCGGTAATTGTCCTATATCTACATATTATAAAAACTTTTCTTTAACACTTATTTTCCACATTCAATTTGAAATTCCTGCTCCTGTTATATACATGTACAACAAAGTTCTCTTACTCTTCCATATGCAGCAATTTTTATTAAGTAAACTTTCAAATGCTCTGAAAAGCCCCAGCTAATAAATATAACCTTCCTATCAAGACAAGTTCAAATTTTCTAATGGCATCTGTCAATAAAATCCATTTGAAATATTGTGACTTTATATCTATCTTTAGATACCAGGTTCATTTTTTTACTATAAAAATGATTGTTTGAAACCCACCTTATACTATCTTACAACATAAAATTGCTTAATATCTGTTTAAATAACATTTATCTCAGTTTTAATTATACCACAAAGAAGAAACTATTTGTTCAGTAAAATGAAAAGTTATGTGAAAAAATTGTCTCTTTCTTTTTAAAATAGAGTCTTCTCATTCCATATGTCCTAATTACAGTTTCCTCTCCCTCTAGCCCACCTCACCTCCCCATCTATCTGGATCTGCTCCCTTTCTGTATCTCTTTAGAAAAGAACAGGCTTCTAAGGGTTAACAACAAAACAAAACAAAATAAAATATAATAACATAAAACCCCATCATATTCAAGTTGGACAAGACAACAGAAGGAAAAGAGTACAGGAAAGGCACATGAATCAGTCACTCATCATGCTCTTGGGAGACCCATAAAAACACTAAACTGAAAGTTATTATATATATAATATATAACATATTATATATATGTGTGTATATGTGTGTGTCTGTAGAGGACCTTGTATAGACTATTGTAGGCCCTGTGCTTGCTTCTTCAGTCTCTGTGAGTTCATATGAGTTTCACTTAGGTGATTTAGACCTTATTCTCTTGGTGTTCTCCATCCCCTCTGGGTCTTTTATTCTTTTTGCCTCATCTTCTGCAGGGGTACCTGAGGCCTAGGGGTAAAAAACTGGATGTAGACATAGCATTTAGTGCGGAGGGTTCCAAGGCTTTTTCTCTGTCTCTCTCTTTGTGCAATGTCTGACTATGGGTCACATTATTTGTTCTTATATACTATAGGAGGAGGCATTTCTGATGATGGCTGACTAATACACTTAACTATGATTATAGCAGAATATCATTAGGAAGCATTTTATCAGTACTTTTTTTCTCAGTGTGCTGCAGGCATCAATCGGAGTGCAAAGTAATCTACTTTTGTTTAGGATTTATTTTTTTATTATTAATTATGTGTATTTGTGTGTCATATGTGAATCCTGGGATTAAAGGTGTGTGAAACCACTGCTTGGCCTTTAGTCATTTAGTTTTACTTTTTGATCTTCAGGTAAGCTTTATTTATTAAAACATAAATATGGTATCACTATAAATGGCAGTTCAATTTCCTGAATGTGCTGCAGGCATCAACCAGAGTGCAAAGTAATTTACTTTGGTTTAGGATTTATTTTTTATTTTTAATTATGTGTATGTGTGTGTCATATGCGAAGGTTCATGCAGTTGTTCATGGAGGCCAGAAAGGGGCATTGAATTGAACTTCTTTATTCTTAGTGACTTTGTAGATGGACTGAGTTTATGGTAACCTCTGGCTTTTGGTATAAGCACTACTAACCTTACTTTAGTAACTTTTCTCATGTGTTTCGAAACTTTTGTTGTAAGTAACACTGAGTAATAACCCAATGACTATTTAGGATTTATTGAATAACTAACTAGTTGTTCCTTAGTGAATGGAGAGCCAGTCTCATTGAGATGGCATTCTCTCACCTAAACGGCAATGATGCCTTCCAGTGTCTCTCATTTATCGAGCAGTTGATGTCTGCTAAGTCCTGCATTCATGATTTTAAATGCTAGTTCATATGGTTATTACTTAGCACATACTAACATTTTTCCTAAGTGTAGAAAATGGAATTTTTTCATTACTACAGACACAGTATTTATCAATTTTTTCCAGAAAAAAAAATTAAACTGTGTCACATACTTTCCATATACTGACTGTTTGTTTATATGTTTTTTTAAGAAAAAGTTTATTCTTTCTTGTAAATTTATATCTTACTGAGCAAGGAATATTTTCTTTGTAAAATTACTGAATTAATAATAAATACTAGTATGGTAGTTTGAATATAATAGGCTCCCAAAAGCTTTATTGGGAATGGCACTATTAAGAGGTATGACCTTGTTGGAAAAAGTATGTCACTTTGGAGGAGGGCTTTGAAGTCTCCTATGCTCAAACTATGCCTAGTTAAGACAACTTCCTGTTGCCTGCATATCAAGATGTAAAATTTGCAGCTTCTTTTTCTGCCTTCATGTCTACCTTCATGTCCTACCATGATAATAATGGACTGAGCCTCTGAACTGTAAGTCACCCAATTAAATGTTTTTTTTTTTTAAGAGTTGCCATGGTCATGGTGTCTCTTCACAGCAATAGAAACCCTGATTAAAATAATTAGCTAAATAAATATTTTTCAATCATCTACTTAATAAAGTTAAAAACCTAAGCAAACCATAAGATGCTTAATTAATTATAATTTATTATAAGAAGCAGTTTTTAATATAGGTATGGGACAAAAATTGCTTTTATTCTTTTTGGAATTCAAATTTAATGGAGCATCTTATTTTATTTGTTGAATCTGTCAGCCCTAATTTATTTCCTATTATATTTAATCATGCCCAAGAGGCTCATTTTCCAAATGGCAGTACTGGAGCACTAACGAATGTCCAAGCTTACCAAGTCACTAAGTGGTACACTAGCCTTGAACCTCACAATGATGAGCTCCAGAGACCAGGCATTTAACCATGCTGTTATGATTCAAACTTCTCTGAGGTGGGTATAAGTAACCACTTTATATATCAGATATCAGAGGTAGCAAATCAACAAATCATGTTATACAGTCGGTGAGAGAGGCATGTCCCTGACTTGAACCTATGGTGCCTATCTCTACAGTCAGTATTTTAATCTCTGTCTTTAAAAGCAAAATCATATGACTAGAACTTCTCAAAGTCAGAAACCAAAACATTTTTTGGTTGCTAAGATTTTTTTCCATGGCAATACAAGACTAGAATAATGAAAAATAAATGCCTAGGGAAGGCCTAATGGCATTTCATGTCAACAGCTTATATATAGTGTCACTAAGATTCCATTTAGTGTAAGGATTTATTTTACTGTTTCTAATAGCTTAAGTGTTGGCATTAGAATATTTTGTGACTAGGAGGTCTGAACTGCAGAGAGCAGCCTCTCTGATTCACCTCTGAGTATTTTACCTAATGTATGTGTCAGCTAAGAGGATTTACTGAATAGCCCCAACCGAAAGAATTTCGGCATGATTGTAATGCATGGTGCTTCTAAATATTGCCCTTGTCAGCTTAATTCCATTCTCAGCATTGGCAGTGCCACATTTCAATCCTAAGAAACATCTGCAAGGCAGTGCTTTAAGTTTCACTTTTCTCATTGTAGCTGTCCTGATTTCACTCTGACACAGTCCTTTTGGGTGAATCTCAGGCACAATGCAGTTAAAGGCTGGTCAACCAAACAACTTTTTAAAGTAAGCAAATTAGATGATTCAACTTTTAAAAATGTGTTCATTTGAGTCAAGCAAATATAAGTCAGATAGATATATTTTCAATGTCAGGCATAGATATTATGCTCTCAGAATTAAATTTGTTTCATCTCCCTGTTATTTGAGACAATTGGCCATTTGTGTGAAAATCAAGTAATTATATGCTCCAATGCTTCCTGAGATGAAGGATACAGGGAGACAGAGAGAAGAACAAAATAGGGGTCTACCTGTGGGTATAGCACATGTGACTGATCATTTAATCTGAAAGTAGTTTCACCATCACAGATCTCATGGGTAACTAACTTGGTGACGTCTGAATCTACTTTGGTGTTTTATATTGTAAGATTATAATTACTTACTTTTAGAGAATGGAAATGTCTTTTTAAATATATTGGAAGGGTCACTACATCAAACCAAGGTTTTTCTTTTTTTACATCAAAATTTAATTTAGTGGTTTTCCTTTGATTGTGTGTGGTGGTGTACATATGTATACCTGTTTTTTTTTGCTCTGTTCTCGTGTGTAAGGCTGCATGCATGCATGCATGAGTGTGTGTGTGCGTGTGGGGGTAGTTCACAAGTTGATGCCAAGTGTTTCCTCTATCATTCCTCATGTTAGTTTTTGAGATAAATGTCAAAAAACCTGAAGTTCACTGTGAGACTAACTTCCCAGAAAGCTTCAGAGTTTCTTCTCTCTCTTCCTCCCTAGAACTAGGATTCTAAGTATGCACCACCATGTCTACTGAGTTCAGGGGATCTGAACTCAGGTCCTCATGCTTGGACCTTACTTACTAAACCATTTCCTCATCTCCATTATTTTCCTTAGGAGTCTTGTGATGGTGGTTAGATAAACAGACTACAAATGATAACTTCGTTTACATGCCAAAATTCAATTACTGTGATAACAGTAATTTTTTTATGTGTTTGTACTTTAAAGATAAATAAATATGTTTGCTTTTTTGTAGACTTTTATTTTGGTAAATGAGATTGCTAGATCAGGTAGTATTTTTCCTACTTGTATTAGATATTTGAGAGGTCAGTTCAGATAATACCTGCTGAAACACAGTCCACGTCTATAACTTTTTCTAAACATGCTGTGTTTTCTGCAGCACATGTGAGAAGCTTTCCTTTTCTTATAAATTTTGCTCCTTTCTCCACCATTAAGAGGAGCACTTTTTTATTCCAGCAAATGGAGTTTTGTGAATGGAGTTGTAGGAAGAGATTTCTGAGTGTTTGTGAGAAAATTCTAAGAAAACAAGTCACGAGTCCCGTAAGCCTCAGTTTTAACAGAACTTGGAATTTATTCTTGGACTATGTTTTTGGGCTCCTTCCATGTGTAACAGATAGGAGTGAGTTTACGTCAGCTGTTGTTATTTATATGCCTCTATGGGAAAACATGATTTTGACACATGTGGCTTGTCCTTGTGATCGTATATAATTTATTCAGGTGACTCTTCTTAACCCTCAGACTATGAATTGTTCAATGCTCTGAATAAAGTTGGCGATCAAATGAAACTTCAATCTGTCTTATTTTTATGCCTTGCTCTTGCAGGTCCTACCATCTCTAGAGCAGTAAACAAGAGGAAGTGAATTAGGGAGTGCATTGTCCTATGAGACAGAGAGTGGGGATTCTCACAGAGGGGAGACCAGGGGAGGCTTTGCCTTATTTGTGCTTGTACGACTCTTTTTAAGGAAAGGAAAAACACAAATATTAAAACCATAACTATTAGAATGCTTGCAAGTTGTTTATGATTATAATCCCTGGTTTAGAGATGACAAAGTATGGGACAGAGTCTGAAAAAATATTGAAGAGGTAACAATAACAAGTGGAAAGATCCTTGTTCAATTTTGGGTCACTTGGTCATTATTATGGACTATTTTTAAAATTCTCAAGGAAGATAAGGAGGAAATTAATCATGACAAAGACATGACTAATGACTTCAATAAACATAAACTGAATAACCAGACCTTAAAATTGGTAAAAAGAATCAAAAAAGAGATTTTCAGTTTGTCAGAGATCAGCTTTAACGAAAGTAACACTTACCAGGGAAGAGACATGGGGGTTAGAAAAATGGTAAAGAGAAAGAAGACATGAGTGAAATAATAAAACAGAAAACATAGGACAATACTGAAATTGCCTGAGTTTAATTTCCATTTTCTCAAAATACTTACAAACCTAAAATGTAGGAGTATAATAAAACCTGTATTAACTTGACACAAGTAAATGAACACACCAATTGAAGACTGCAGCTACATTCTTAGTTAAACATTTTGTTGCTAGACCAAGACAAGTAACGCTCACACACTAGAGCCAAAATATTCTGTAGGCAAATCCCTCCTGAATCCTTAGATTTTGTTTGGGGTAGAAACATATCTACTTCTCTATTCTTGAAATACAAGGTCTGAATATTAACCACACCTATTTACAATAACTTTGAGAGAGCAGCATTCTCTGATCTAAATCTAGGTGGGATTTTTGTTTGATGTATAAACAGACAATAACATGGAATGAGATAGAAGTAAGTTCCAACTCTCTGACTTTTGGTCAGGGTGGAATGGTAACAACTTTGAGCAAGCTGGAATTTTCTGACGTTCAGACAAGGTGGAAATAGGCTCACATTTCTGGGCCTCCACATCAGTGCCACTGACAACTATGCCCATTACAGTGGTGATTCCCTCACCTCCCTTACTGTTGCCCCTTTAGATACATATCCTTCTTTGTCTGTAAATGACCCTGAAGCATGGAGTGAGGAATTTAATAATCAAACTAATACTGACTTCTGTCCACTTTTTAGTGAAGAATTAGGAGAGCCTATGTAAAAGCTAAGTTTATAACTTAGGCAATCTGGGTTTGTAGGGAAGAGGGATTTGCTTATCAGTTTTTTTCCCAGGTTCAGGAGTTGTGCTGGGCGTTTTCTGTACAATTTCAGCAAAATCAAATCAAAATGTTTATATGCACTAACCAATCTATTTAAAATTCTAGATGAAGAGAAGGCATTGGAGAGTCCTTACACATCTTAAGAGGCAAAGGAAGAACTACAAGTATTTGAATCCAGACGAAAAGAAGCATTTGTATATCGTGTGGATCCTTTACTGTCTTTAAATTTACTTATTTTCTCCACTAAATTGTCTCCCACAAGTATCATAGCATAAGAGGATCAACCTTTGGAATGGATTTATTTACACCATGAAGGCCATGAAATTCTAACTGCTTACCTTACTTTTCTTGCTCAATTAGTAAATCGGGGGAGGACCTGATGTCAAAATTGTATGATTTTGAACCTTGCTGTGTTATATTAGCCTTAACTAACAGTCAATTTGTAAGAGCTTTTCAGAAATACATGGATTTTCTAATTTCATTTGCAGATTTCTATGGAAGGATAGGAAATCATTATCCAGTTGGCAAGCTATGGGATATTTTCATATGAGCTGAATTTTTGATTACAAAAATTGTCCAACCTTCTCCCTTTCCACAGGCAGATATTTACTTTCTTGATGGCTCATTTAATGGAATGAGGTAAGTCATGATCCAGATATGTATTAATATATTAATACTTCCTTTTCCCCAGCCCAAGAGGTAGAATTCTTTGTTCTGATTTCTCTATTATGGTTATTTCATACATCCTTAAATATTGTTTCAGATTCTGCTTATCTTAAAAGATTATTTCCTGTAGTAGACTCACACTTGTGCATACTCTAATCTCTCTGGTTTTATTGCAGAAGGAAATAAGCAAGATGGTGCATTAATCTGCCCTATTTTTACTTCTGAAGAAAGTTCGGAGGACATGTACATCTGTCTTTGCAGATATAGCTACTGAAACACTATGATTCCTCTTCAGCTTCCCCAGCCCTGGGACATCAGAGGTGGTGGAGAAAAAGGATACAGTGGAAGACAGCGAACCTCCTGCCAAAGGGCAGAAGAAGAAATTTGCTATATCATCAGAAGTCATCTGCCTACCTGGGACTAAGTTAAGACCATATGCACCAAGAGATAAATTACTTTATTAATGATTCTGTGTTTATGCTTGGATATTGGGAACATAACAAACTCATTCATTCATCTGAAGAATGTAAAACTTTAACTTTTTCCTTGGGCATTAAATCACTTCCTGTTTGTATAGAACGTCATATCATTTGTATTCCTGCTAATGGCAAGTATGGGGCTTATGTTTTATAAGATACTAGGATTATAAATCATATGGATCACTTTTCAAGCTATTCTTTATATTTTATGATTAATATAATAATGTACTGGGTATAGCTTGAATCCCTGTTCTTGGTGGCACAGTATTCACATAAAGCTTTCACCAGTCTAATATTATTCAGTGTCTTTATAATTTGTTTGCCGCTAGCAAACTCATGCATCAAATGACGAGATTTATCTACAGCATCTCAAATCAAAACTACTCCAGATATTCAGCTATTAAAAACTATTAAAAAGAGGATTATGTTGGAACAGGATCCAAAAGTGGAGTTGTGTGAAAAGATTTCTGAGTGTTTGTGAGAAAACTCCAAGGAAAAGAAATGAGTCTTGTGATCTCAGTTTCTTTAAAACATGGAATTGTTTTGGGCTCCTTCTAGGTATAGCAGATAAGAATGAGTTTTCTTCAACTGTTGTTATTCATATGCCTCTAAGGAAAAACATGTTTTTGCCATGTGTGGCTTGTCCTTGTGATTGTGTATACTTTATTTAAATGATTGTTCTTAACCCTCAGAGTATGAGTTGTCTAAATAAAGTTGGCTATATCACATGAGATTTTAATCTGTGAATGTTTTATTATTATTGGTTAATAAAGAAAGTGTTTTGGTCTACGGTAGGGCAGAATATAGGTAGGTGGGAAAGCCAAACTGAATACAGGAGAAAGAGGGCAGAGTCAAGAGAGAGGCTAGTAGCTACCAAAGAAGCAAGATATGAGATAATAAGCCACAAACCTTGTGCTATAATATAAAATGATAAAAATGTATTAATTTAAAAGTAAGAGCTATTTAGTGATAAGCCTAGCCACCAATCAAATTTTTATCATTAATATAAGTCTCTGAGTGTTTATTTGGGAATAGGCAGGCAGACAAGAATCCTCCATTATAATTTTTAGGCTCCTCTCTCCCAAGTTCATGCCTCCAACTAGAGGCATAGGAAGTTTTCTCATTGCCTCTAAACTGAATCATGAAAACTTGCATGAAACATGTACAAAATAACCCAGCAAAGACTAAAAGCATGTTGGCAGCAACAAAGAAAAAAGAATAAAGTTTTCATAAACTGAAATTTTTGAAAAGTCATCAAAGCAACACAGGAACCCTGCTGCTCTGAACTCACACTGTTTACCTGTTTAAAACGGAATTTATATCCCTTTCTGAAATCACTGCTTTCCATTCCTCTAGATGGGATATCTTTTAAATTTTGTATTTGCTTCACCCATTTAATCATTAAATTACACTCCTTCCAAATGTTTGTCATATTTGATGTTCATATTCTTCTACCCTAGTTGAGCAAGGCCCTCTATGTGTTGCTTCTGGGCTGTAGTAATAGCTGCCTTCATTTTGGCCCACAACACATTCTGCTCTTTCTTAAATGATAATTTTTAAACTTAATCATATTCATGTGAACCCAGACTGACACCATTCTTCTTTGCTGAGCCGAATCATTACATACATATTATATGTAGCTCTTCCATTCAGTCTAATGTCTGATTCATTCATTGTTATTTCCCTATCCACAAAGTATCCACTTATATCATAATCTGTGTTTAAAATTCCCCCGTGGAATTCTGGATGTTCTTTAACAGTCTTACTCAGTTCCCAATGCCACCTTGTCAAATCAAACCACAGACACTTCCTTATCTCACAACCATTGTGATTTGGTATTTAAAAAAATTTTAAGGAATAAATGTTTATATGTTCACTACCATTTAGCAAATTATTGCCATTTCTATTAGTCTGGAATTATTTTCATAAGAAAACTAAGCTTAAAGATGGCCATGATGATAGTGCTAGTGTATTTGAAGCCTAATCAATGGAACATCAAAGTCTGGGATCTTTAACCAATGCCATATAGCCATTTCTAAATTAACTATCAGTGTAGGCATCATCATTATCAGGTCCAACAACCTAGATTCATGATTCAGTCTAGAGGCAATGAGAAAACTTCCTATGTTTCTATCTATAGGGAAGGATGCCTTTTAGTTAGACCTCTGTTAGAATACTCAATATCCTCAGAATGGCCTGTCTACTTATCCATTCTTTAGAAGACAAGAATCTTTCCAGTCCCAAGCTAGGGTAAAGCATATAGAAGGCAATTATTGAATTACTCATTCTGGCAGGAGGGAGACCCAAAGACCACTCGGCATGATCAAATTCCTAATTGAGAGTCCATATTAAGCCAGTCCTAAATGCTTATTATAGCGATTTTTCAGAGAAAACATAGAAAAACTACATTCTGATTGGCAATTGCAGGATGAAGGAAGTAAGCAATTTAACAAGAGCCAAAACCATGCAGTTATTGGGATAACCATGCAGTTATTGAAAACGACCATGCATTTCTAGAACAGGATTGGTGCTTTCTCACAGGACTTTTCAGGTTAGAGGAAAAAAAACAAAAACAAAGATGGCTTCAAATGAGACAAGATAGTGAAATGTTTCTCCTGTTACACCCACTAAGAGATTAATCATTGAACTTGAGTAGAAAATCAAGAAAATTATTAAAAAGAATGGGAGCACTAAGGGGGATGGATCTTCCTTTCCTTTTGATTTCCTGGTAGATATGAATATAGCCATCTGCACTTGAATATTCTTAAGTGTCAATTTACCTAACATCTTCCTAGATTAAAATTCAGATCTATTATTTTAGCAGCTCTCTGAAAATAGTCTGTGGTTAATCAAAACCCAGTTGAACAACTCTTCATAGCAAGTGTTTAAATTCTTATCTGGTTTTTCCTATCTTTGGCCATCAGTGTAGAAATTTAGAGATTTCTTGTTTTCTCTCCTATTTTCATTTCACAGCTCCTTGAGATTTAAATCAATTTTCTACTCTAACAGCATATCCTTACAAATAATTGTTTGACTCTGAAATAAAACCCTTTATTATAGCAGGAGTGATAAGATACCAGTAGGGCAATAAAAAATTAAGCTCTACTGCATCCAATGCTTTTATTCCAGGTTGACAGATTCCTGGAGGTGGTGAGCAGAGCCTAAGCAGAACTGACTGCCTGAGGTTCAAGTACAATCAGAAGCTGTTTCTGTGGCAAGCCTTTTGTTGTCTTGTGTGCTGTGTTAAAAAAGAAGAAAGAAGCCGCCCTCTTTGGAAAGAAATGTACTGCTTTTTATGTTGCTGATAAAAAGAAGCCCACTGGTTATACATGCTGTGGCATTTGTTGTGGGTTTTAAAAACATTTAACACCACCTGATTGGAGGAGCTGAAACTGTACATACCAATTGCCTGTGACATGTAAGGTAAGTCAGCTCTGCTCATTACTGATAGGAGAAAAGAAAAAAACTCCTTTTCTACCACCAAGGCAAGGAAATGTATGGCCAAAGGGCAATGCCACAAAAACAAACATAGGCTTGGGATGAAGATGATGGAAATGGAATGTGGGCCAAGGAATGAATAGCTGGGACTGGCCATAACTTGTGTGTGACTTTCTTACCTTACAATAGGGACAAGGTTACTTTCCTAGCAAATGCAGGGCATGTTTCATTTGTGGACATGGTAGTAGTTGTAGAAATAGCATTGTGCTTTCTATGTGGCCCAGGATGCCTTTGAACTCTGATCATCCTCTTCATTGTCCTCAGTTAGTGATTCTAGGTATGAGTCATCATTTCTAGCTCGGGATATACTTCTTAATATATATTTCTTACTATGCTTAATGACAGTGAATTAAACTCTCTTGCATGAATGTAGAGTACAGCTATTAAGGTAGTAAACTATTTAAGAAGATAACTTTGTTGGAATGCAAATAAGTAGTGGAATCAATGTCCCCACTATATACAAATGTCTAGTGCAAGTTAATAAGGAAAGAGTAGAGAATGGAGCCTTTCCTTTACCCTCTTTCCCTTCCTTGCTCCTTCCCCCTCCCTCCTTCCTTCTCACACTCTATCCTTCTCTGCTCTTTCTTTTCTGGATGTAGGTCAAATTCAGCATCTTGTACATGCGATGAGTTTAAGACCAGAGAGTGCTACATAGTTCCTTGCCAGCCTGAACTACAGAGTGATTAAAAATCTAAAATCTAGGCGAAATGCCTTAGTCAGTGTTCTGTTGCTGTGAAGAGACACCATGACTGTGATAACTCTTATAAAGAAAGGCATTTAATTGGAGCTGGCTTATAGTTTCAGAGGTTTAGTTATTATCAGCATGGTAGGAAGCGTGACAGCATGTAGACAGTCATGGTACCAAAGAAGTAGCTGAGACTTCTACATTTGGATCCACAGGCAGCAGGAAGAGAGATATTCTGAGCTTGGCATGGGCTTTTTGACATCCCAAAGTCCATCCTGAATGATATACTTCCTCCAACAGGGTCATACTTTAACAAGTACACACCTCCTAATCTCTGTCAAGTAGTATCACTCTCTATGGGCCTATTGGGGGCTATTCTTGTTCAAACTACCACATAAATAAACCAAAACAACAACAAAAATTCCATTAATTTGAATGGAGTAGATAGTTCTTCTAGATTTCTATGTTGGGAAATAGACATTTTGGAAAGTATTTTCCAAGGTTAAATTGCAGAAACTCACAGAGGTAGCTGCAGTTGTAGTCCAGATGAGTCCTCCTGGTCATATCATGAGGGGGCAGCAGAACGTGATATTGTCTGTGGTTTGGCAGATAGAAGACATATTGGCTGGTTTTGAAACAGCTAGATTCATCAGAGAGCAAGGAGCTCAGTTGAAGAAATGCCTCCCTGTGATGCAGCTATATGGCATTTTCTCAATTAGTAATCAATGAGCGAGAACCCAGCCCATAGAGGCTGGGTGGTACCATCTCTGGGTTCATTGTCACGGGTTTTATAAGAAAGCAGGCTGGGCAAGCCAGTAAACAGCATTTCCCAATGGGCTCTGAATCAGTTCTTGCCTCTGGGATCTTATTCTGTTTGTGTTCCTGCCTTGATGTTTTTCAGTGATGAACAGCTCAGTAGAAGCATAAGACAAATAAACCCTTTCCTCTCCAGCTTCGTTTTTGTTCATGGTGTTTTATTGCAACAATACAAACCCTAACCAAGACAAGGATAATGGAGTATTATACAAAAGTTCTAGAAAGCAATGTTCAGCAAAGTAATTTTAATTCCACTGAGGTCTTGAATGGGCTTTGCATACAACTGTGAGGGTGATATCCAAGCTTCAGTAGAAATTCCAATGTGACCAGAGATGCCAGAAATGTAAATCTTGGCTGACCCAAGGCACCAAGCTACAGACACCAGGTAGAGACGCCCAAGGGAGAATCTACATGTGCTGTAGACCAGTGATATGGAAAGATGGAGTTACCAAACTGGCTGGAACATAGATGGCGCCATCGCAAACTTGACATTGGACAGTGAGCTATTGAGTTTTGTGTTTTCCTTGTTGTTTTTCATTCTTGCTTTGGCCTAGACTTTCCTTGTTAAGACTCTATCCCTCAATTTTGGAATGGGAATGTTTACTCTATGCCATTGGATATTAGAAATATGCAACTTATCATTGATTTTCATAGATGTTTACAGTTATAATATTGCCTTAAGT
This sequence comes from Neodon shergylaensis, assembly GCA_025134845.1. Classification (NCBI taxonomy): domain Eukaryota; kingdom Metazoa; phylum Chordata; class Mammalia; order Rodentia; family Cricetidae; genus Neodon; species Neodon shergylaensis. Next base: position 3,939,956 of record JABTXL010005547.1, on the reverse strand, counting down.
GCCAGAAGAGTCTCTAGACTTTGAACTGTGTTGGAATTATTAAGACATGGGGACTCTTGGAGATATATTGAGTTCATTTTTGTATTTTGAGATGGCTGAGAATCTTTGGGGACCAGCAGTAGAGTGTTACTTTTTTTTTTTTGGTTTTTCGAGACAGGGTTTCTCTGTGGTTTTGGAGCCTGTCCTGGAACTAACTCTGTAGACCAGGCTGGTCTCAAACTCACAGAGATCTGCCTGCCTCTGCCTCCCAAGTGCTGGGATTAAAGGCGTGCGCCACCACCGCCCGGCAACTGTTACTTTTTTAAAGTAATAAATTCAGATGTCAAGTTGACATTGGGTACACTGATGATGGCTAATAACAATTTCCAACTTGATTAGTCTTAAAAATTCCCTAGTATTGTAGAGTGCATTTTTGGACATGTATGTGGTAGAACTTTACAGAGAGAGTAAACTAAAGGGGGCAGATTCATCTTGATGTGGGTACTAGATTAAATCAAGATAGAAAAAGAAAAATCCAACTGAGTGCTAACATACATCTCTCTTTGCTCCTTAACAGCAGATGCAGTATGAGCAGCTACTTCAGGCTCCTATTGCTATGGCTTCCCCACCAGATGAACTGTGTTCCTTCAAACCATGAACCAAAATAAATCATTGTGATGGTTAGTCTTGATTGCTAATTTGATACAGTCTATAATCACCTGGATTAGGTTTTCCACTGGGAATATCTATGAGGGATTATCTTGCTTGCATTAATTGAGTTGGAAGACTTAAACATTTGCAGGTAGTATCATTCCTTAGGAGGAAGATCCTGGACTATATAAGAACAGAGAAAGTGAGCTGAACAGTAGCAAGCATGAATTGTTAGTTGCTCTTGTTCTCTACTGGTGATGTAATGTGACCCATGCTTTGAGTTTCTGTCATTTTTACTCCCTCACAGAAATGGACTGTAACTGCACCAGACAGTTGAGATCACAACAACAGGAAATGAAACTAAGACACTCCTCCTTTTTATTGGTTATTTTGTCACTGCAATGAAAAAAAAAGTAACCAATATAGTCACTATTGTCAAATATCCAGCAGAAACAGCTTAAGACACAAAAGAATTATTTTGGATCATTTTACAGAGAACTTTCAGTCAATTGTGGTTGGAAAACTGTGGCAGGGTTTCTCTGCTGCAAATGCAGGAATATATGGAAATGGCTTGATCATATGGTAGCAGACAGAATACAGAGGCTGCAGGCTTGAAGGAGAGGCAAGGATCAACTTCAAAGACTTGCCAGTAGTGACCTTCTTCTGACAACAATAATAACTCCTACAAGTTTCAAAATTGTTAAAGTTCTACTAGTTGGGCATTGGGAGCCCAACCAAGAAAATGTTTTAACTTTATTTTTTTTGTGTCTAAAATTTATAAGCTTTCTCAAGTTTTATGTGAATATAGTCAACCATGTTGGCATGTCAATTTGTAGTAGTGAGGCCACTTGTTTGTTCCCAGATGCTCATGCCCAAAATAATCATACAGAAGCATATTTCTGGCTAACTCCATCTTCAATTAGCCCATCTCCATTAATCTGTGTATCACCATGAAGCTGTGGTTTACGAGGTAAAGTTCCAGTGTCTGTCTCTGGCAGGACTATATGGCTTCTCTAAACACTGCTTCATTCTCCCAGCATTCAGTTTAGTTTCCCCTGCATAGCTCTATTCTTTTACCCTATCACAGGCCATGATAGTTTCTTTATTCATTAAGCAATAAAAGCAACACATACACAGAAGAAATTTCAATATCAAGAAAGAGTATCTGTCCTTGATTTATTTCATGGTAATGTTAGATACTATTCTCATTGCAGTAAAAAAAAATCTCTGACAGAAGTAACATAAAGAATAAAAGGTTAATTTGGCTCAAAGTTGAGCGTTCTTTCCTCCAAGGCAGGTAAGGCCCAACAGCATGAGTACTAAAATGCTTGTTGCATCACAGTTGCAGTCAGGAGGCAAAGAGAAATTATCACTAACTGAGTGGCCAGCCTTTTGTCAGCACTGAGTGTATGAAAAAAAAATCCACAAATGCAGCGAGGGCTTAGGAAAAATTCTTTTCTATCTGAAGGTTATATATTTTCTATCTGCAAAAATAAGTAAATAGAGATGCTTTCTGATGATAACTTTATCTTTTATCTTTTACTTCATCTTAAATAATACTCTGAGAATCTTTCTGTCTCCACACAGCTACATTCTTTACATACAGCTACATACCTTTCTTTACATACACATCTCATCTCTCTCCTACAGCTGTACATCTCTGTACACAGTTACATCCATTTTCACAAAGCTACACATCTTTCTTTTACATGGCCCTATCTCTAATTCTCTCTCTCTCTCTGTGTGTCTTTCTCTCACACACACTTACATCCTTCACTCACTCTTTACTCACTTTTTCACTCACTCGTTCTCTCTCTTACCCTTCTCACATGCTTCCCTTTTATCTCTCACACTTCTCTCTATGTCCATTCAGCTATATTTTTTGCACACACACACACATGTGCATACACACACACACACACACTCACACCTCTGCCCACTTCTCTACATAGCTGTCCACAGCAGCCTTCTTCTATATAGCCTCACACAGCTTTCTTTCACAGACAAACTCTGGACAATTATATGTTACATTTTTAGGGCCTTACTCATTCTCATAATACATAAGTCACCTAGTTTTTCCTCAGGCTATAGAGGTCACATTGTCAACACTTGACTATGCATATAGCTCTAAGTTGGTGAAGGCTGCCAAACAGAAAATAACCATTGAAGTTCAAGACTTTACAAAAACAGTTAGTTGGTTGAATCCCAAGTTCTATAACAAAAACTGAGACTGTGAATGTGTTCAAAAAGTCAATTATAGCAGACTGTTATGTCTACCAAACTTGCTTCATAGCTGACCCTGATTCAGCAATAAACACCTGGGAAAATGGCATCAAGTATTTGTCTCTAGGGGCAACTAGATATTCAACTCCAAAAGCAACCAGTTTGCTTTGAGTTTTTTCTGAAGTCTAAAATTAGCTATCTTCATGACTGAAAGTACTATTACTTTGTTATGTTAGTCTGAATAATAAAAAAAATTCTAGTATGTTTTCTATTTATCAAAATTAAACAGATTAAGCAGAAATCATCTTCCTGACCATTCACAGCTATATGTGTGCCCAATAGAGGGGATATTTACAGGAAATAAAACCACAAGTAGTGGGAAAACACCCATAGTAGTTCTTAGGAAAGAAATGAAGTGGCACACGAGAGAAATTACAGACAGGAGCAAGGGGTCATTTAGAATCAGTAACTCCATGGCTTTTCCAGGTGGGGCTGCCCATCAGAGAGTCATTCATGTAGTGGCTTGACCTGCTGAACACTAGTTGTCACCTGCTGTATACCCCCACAGCCCTCTTCTACAAATGAATTCTGGTGTTCAACTCACTTTCTCTTTCATTTGTTCCAGGACCCTGGATGATGAGATAGTGTGGGGTCATCCACATTCAGTGTGTCTTCCTTCTGCAAATACCTTCATAGGAATGTTTCCATGGTGATAATAAATCAGTCAGGTTGACGAGATTAACCACCACAAGCATGTTTTAGTTTTCCTTCTAATGTTCTGGTCTTTTTATTCATGGCCTTTATTATAGTCAAGCACAGCATTTTCTCTGTGTTCAGCATATTTATTATGAAGAGATGTTTTAGGTCATCTGCTTTTGTCCTAATGAGACAATTAGATCATTGTTGTCTTTGATGATATTAATGTGGAATTCATCTTTATTTATTTGTGAATGTTGAATCATCATTTCATCCCATGAACGAATCACATTTGATCATGATGAACTATCCTTTTAATGTGTTGTTGAATTTCATTTAATATTTGCATATTCTCATCAAGCATCTTGGATTGGTTCTCTCTTATAACTTCTTTGTCCAATGTTAGTATAAAAGTAATACTAACTTTGTATGACAAATTTAAAAATATTCTTTATTGTGGAGGAAGAATTTATAAAAAATGAGCCTTATTTCTCTTAAAAATATTTATTAAAATGAAGGTATCAGGTCTTGACCTTTCTTTGATGGGTGAAACTTTCTGCTTTCTCTTGGTTAATCTTTCTAAAGAAATGCTGATTTTTGCCTTTTCATAAAACCACTTATGTTTTACAAATATTTTATGTTGTTTTCCTGTTAACTTACTTATTCTTATTACTTAATTTTCTTCATTTAACATAGGGCTAGTTCTTTTTTGTTGTTGTATAGATTAAATTTTTTAATTGTAACTTTTCCTTTGTTTTGAAAATTTCTTTAAAAAAATAATTTTCTGCTTTGAATTGATTTTCCTGAATCCTAAAAGTTTTGGTATGTTGGGCTTTCATTCCTTAGGTGCAAGATAGTTTTTAATCCCCCTGTATTTTCTTTACCTCTGCTCTCTTCTGGTTTCAATTAGCATGGAAGATTTTGTCTGTCTCCTTATTTTTAGACTCTCAATCCTTAAGAGATAAGCCTCTTCAGAAAGCACAGAGCCCAATGTGATTTTGGTATCTTTTCAGTCATCTATACATTTTGACTGAAGAATTTAATCTACTAACATTCAAAATGGTTATGGATAGTCAAAGACTTAACACTTCCTCGGTTTCTCATTCTTTGGGAAATACCTTGTTTTTTCCCTCTTCTGTTGTTATTATTTATGCTTTGATGTTTCCTTTAGCAGTATGTTATGATCTTTAAAAAAATTGTTTGCCTCTTTTATAGATTGTTCTTTTTCATCACAAGAGAGCTTGCATCATTTTTTCAATATAATTCTATTTCAAGATGAAAGTAGGTTAAACTTTATTTGCAATATAAAGACTCTTCACTTCTATTTTATCCCAATTCTTGCAAGAAGAAAATAACTTTTAAAAATGCGTCTATGGCAGATTGAATCTTTTCTAGCTTGCTTTTCTACATCTAATGCTTTGTTTCTATGTGGGAAGGGAAAGGGTTGGGTGAGTTCTTCCATATATGTATACTACAGCTCTATTTACCAAGATTCTAGTGCAGCAGAATGGAATGTAGATTTGGAAGCTTGGTTAACTCAAGGATGCTAGAAAATCAAATTTCTTTATTAATTTACATATATGTAGTGTTTCTAGGCCTTAGGGATGGTTTTAAAAGACAAACAATAAGATAGGTAGTGGGAATCACAAAGGATGACAGACTTTGAGGAGAGTGGCAATTTCAGTTCACTTTCAGGTTTTAGGGACAAATTAATTTGATTAGTTTGTGTTTTCTAGTCAGTTAAATGAGGTGATAGAAAGAATTAATCAGATTAATAGAGTGTAAAAGTCTAGGCTTAATGATAGGGGGTGATACTGAATGTCTGAGGAAGCAGTGCAGAGACTAGATGTCCATTAGTATCACCCTGAACCCTGTTAAAAGGAAGCAGCCATATGAGGAGATCTAGGAAGCAAGCGGTACAAGAGCATTGCACAAAGCCCCAGAACCTGGACTGACAAGGAGCAGCATGAGGGATAGAGGAGAAGGGCACTGAGACTTGAAAATGCAGATCTGCCTCCACACCTTTCAAAGGTACATGACCAACCACATCAGCTGTTCCAAGAGTTATGTGTGACTTTAAAAGACATTAGCAAGAAGTGAAGTGAGGAAGAAGTTTGGGTAACAAATGCAAGAGGACTACATGGTGGTGGAAAGACCACTATTTAAGAGATAAATAAAATCTATTTCAACACATAGTAGCTGGTGTGTATGCATGTGTCCAGGGGTATGTGTATGTGTACCTGTGGAAGCTAGAGGTCAACATCTTAATTGCGCTCAACCTTGCTTTTTTGAGACAGGGTAATTTGGCTTGTCCTGCTAGGCATTGAGCCCCAGGGATCTGCCTATCATCTCTGCCTACCCCAGGGCATAGTAAACACATCTGTGACTGAACAATTTTCTTAACCCTACTAGCTGACAATATATACACTGCATTTAAATGCCACTTTCTTATTATCAAGGTGACAAATATTAGCATCTACTTGGCAATTCTTTTGTAAAGATAAAAAAATAAAAGAATATAAACTATTGGTGATGGCCCATGGCACCCAGTAGGATCAATTACATTTTACTATTATTACATTTGACTGCTTAAAAGATCTACATCCTAGCATATGATGGAGAGCACACAGTGTGTAATTCTCCACTGAATTTGAAGTCATGTTCCACACAGACATCTCTTTGAGCACACAGGGTTAAAATTTTATAGCATTATCCCTGAAAGGAGGCTTTGCTCAAGTTGGGAGAATGTTCTTCTGAAGAAGCCGTATGCTCTCTGAGATGAAAGAAGCATTGAATTTGGGCAACACGGTCAGACATGTCTGTTCTTGATTGTTGATAAATATTTCATTTTACATTTTAAATTCATAGGGGCCACAAAATCATTGAAGATGAAAAAGAATTCAATATGAGGCCGTCGCTTTGCGGGATTGTTTCTTAGAACACACTTGTTCTCATTTTGTTCAATTGAGAATGAAGCTTCTTGGCAGCTGGCCACTGACAGCAACTCCACAGCTGCAGCTGCACACTGTGAGGATGAGGCTCTTTCTTCTTCATCAGTGAATCTAACATATCTCTCCCCAGGATGAACTCAAAAGCAATCATTCCTTACCCAGCTACAGGCTTATTGCCTCAACTCTAAAGCGTGCTCTTTGTGTTCCTATTGCTCCCTGTCACCCATCTCACTGTAAGAGAGAGAAGTGTTGCTGGTTTGTTTGACTTTACATGTTTTAACACTATCTTGAGGCTAACCGCAAGGTGGGCCTTTATTAAACACAAGACAATAATGTTAGATTTCATAAATTCTAAAATCTAAAATCAACAGACCACGCTAGAAGAACAAATGTTTACAAGATTATGTTACCTCCCCCAATTTAATCAGCTTCTGGAGAGCTAAGCCATCTTCCATCTTAATTTCAATTGATTATCAACAGTAGGCTATTATGAGTATTGGTATATTCACTTTATCTAAAAGAGTATTTTTCTTCAAATTAACTCCAAATTTATAATAATATGTTAAAGTCAAATTTTCCTATACAAAAACCCATTATCTCTGCAGTTCTGGCTCAGTGCATCTGCAAGAAGTGTCAGCATAACCATCCCTGGGAGGGTGAAGGACAGCCACCCAGTTATCCCAAGCATGAGGAAAATGATGGGCACTTTTTAAAAACAATAAACCTCAACTATATTTTCTTAATTTGGCCACATTTCTCATCGGTTAAGTTAGATCATCTTACCTTATTTTGTTAAAAGAAGATAAAGGAGGGGGCTGGCGAGTTCAATTCCCAGCAACCACATGGTGGCTCACAACCATCTGTAATGAGGTCTGGTGCCCTCTTCATGTCCAGCAAGCATACAAACAGACAGAACACTATATACATAATAAATAAATAAATTTTTTAAAAAAGAAGATAAAGGAGACATTGGGTTTCATATGAACCTATAGCAATACTAGGAACAGGGGATCTGAATGCAGCTCCTTCCCTGCAAGCCTTTGTAGAAGTCATCTCAGCTCCTTCATTCTCCCCTACCCAAGGAGAAGGTCAAGCCCAAACCACTGTTTTTCAAACTCAGGTCTGCTGGCCAGTCCTCTTAGATGTCTGTGTTTAGCACTTGCTCATTCTTAATACCTATCACATTTTGCTTTCCTGATTAACATAAAATTACATCTAAAAGAAGTCACAAGATAATTCAAAACAGCGGTAGTATGTAATTATTGTAATAAATCAATAAATATCAAATGAATGGAACATTGGTGGAAATCACATCTCAGTCCACGTTTCCATGAGAAGGAAACATGGTTCCATTGATTGGAGACTTGTCACACATTGGGCAACATTGCCTGAGATACCCTTGGGGGTCTTTTATGGCTCTCAAAATTTGTGATGAAGTTCTTTAAGGAAAGATCCTTTCAGAGCTTTCTTTTGGAAGTGGGGTATGCCCAGCTAAATGGTGAAACAACAGACCATCTTGTTATGCAAAGAAGTCTGAGAGAACAGACATTTGTAGGGGGGTTAGAGTGAAAGACTAAAAGAATATACCAGGTTCATCTGGAGGACAGTAACATGACATGAAGTCAAGAATTCACAATATACTAGGTTCATCTGGAGGACAGTAACATGACATTAAGTCAAGAATTTACAACATTAATTTGGGGTATATTTCTACAAACGATATTGTCCTTTTTAATCTCAGCTACACATACAAATAATGTGGCTGTGCTTGTAATGCACCTGTGTGCACAGTAGCAAAGGATTTAGATGACGGTTGAACTAGAAGAAGGGAAAAGGACAATTGTTGGAAAAAATGCCACATTTGTAAATGGAGGTGGAGAACTTGAATCTCTTATCTCAAAATTTTAGTAGAGTCACCATATAATCACACTCTGTGGTCAGTTCTGTTGTAAACACAATTTTAGTATCAACAGTATTTGATGTAAATTTCTTCTTTCTGGCTATCATTCTAATATTATTTATAAACCACAAAGGCAAAAGAAAACTCTAATAAAGTTGATAACCAATATGAGCACTACAGAAACTTTTGATGAAGGAAGAAAAGAAAGATTATTCTTAGAGACAAAGAAAGAGTGCTCCAATTTGTTGTACTCTGCCTTCAAAATGCCTCTCCTATTCCCAACCTTTGATTACATAAATGTTTTGAAACATGTCACACTCAAATAATAAAAACAAAACAAAACTTTTTTTTACTTTGCAATCATTTGAGTTCCAAACAATAATGATACACTCTTCAAGGCTTTACAGATATTTTACAAGTTGAAGCAATTGCATAGGGAATTCAGTTGTTCCCAATGTTGCATCCTTCAGGACTTGAAGTGAAATGGACCTTTTTGCTATGTTCTCAGATGTAGCTGAACTAGCATGAACCCTACATTTGAATCTGATACAAATTCCTCACTAGTGTCTAGAGGAAGAATTAGACAGTCTGTGCAAACTATATACGTGACATAGATAGTAGCACTTTATTAATTCAGTCAAGGCTGGAGGATGTTGCCCTCTAGATTTCTTACATAGCTGTTCTGAGAATGTACTTACCAAGGAAGAGATTTGTAGAGATCAAAGAACCTTTGACTTACATTTTAGAGCAATTACATTTAGGAAACATTTCAGAGAACATTAAATACTGAAAAATTCAACACAGTTTTCATTTCTGGGAGTACAGAGGGAGGCTCATAGAAATATAAATCTGACATATTATAATGAGAATGCTTATTATACAAAAATAAAATCAGTGTTATCCATGAGTATCGTCAGTAGAAAAGTCATCCCTAGAATACAACAGTCCTCTAGCAACTGACAGTGCATTTCATGCTACAGTTACAGCCTTCCCTGTATTTTCATCCAGTGAAACTTATTAGCAGCAGTATCATGTACATAATAATTTAACCTTGAAAATTTTAACTTCTTAATGCCTCAAGATCAGAAAATTGTATTATGCTCTGTGTTAAATATAAAAGTGTTTGTTATAGCAGAACAGTTGTTGAAAAATGAATAAAGTAATATTTAAAATGTGAGTAACTTCTGAGGATGGCGCAATTGACAGTTGTATTACTTCCTTGATTATGACCCACACAGTTGACATTAGAACCTGAGGCATGAGAAATGCCTTTGAGTTAGTGGGGATTAGCAAATGGAGATCCATAAAGCAAAGGGATGTCACAGGAAGAAAGAATGTGCTTCAGACAAAGAACTGAGGAAAGAAATAGAAAATCAGAGGAAGAAAAAGTAGAAAATTCACTCGTTCACAGCTTCAGGCATGGTGTTTTCTAAATAAAAAGAAAAGTGATAAGTTTAGTAGGAATGGGCTTTCACAGGCAAGAAATGGGAAGAAAGACTTTCTATATGTGTAGGAAGTACGTGAAGAAGAGCTTGATCATGCTAAATTCAGTGTACAGCCTTTATTACTGAAGCCACACTGTTATGTGAGCAAACACTTGTATTGTTCACTTAGTGTTTCATGAATATTTGCTTTGTTTAAAGCCTAGTATTTGTATTCCTTATAGATATAGATTGGACTAGCAGCAAGATCACACTGCAAGTTCATACTTTGAAGTGTCTCTCTGTACCAGACATACAGTAAAAATATTCAAAAATCTTAAAAGAACATATTGGCCCTATCCAGATGGATCAATAGGTAAAAGTGCTTACCAAAAAGTCTGATGACCTGAGTTCAATCTTTCAAATCTACAGAGAAACAATTCCTTCAAGCTATCCCCAGACACATGCACATGCATGGAGCCCTCCACTCAAGTAGTAAAATATTCAAAAAAGGAGAAATAATATAAAAACACCTTTGTCTGGGTAGCCTGGACTAGGGTGTAATAGGAAACAATACACAGAAATTAATTTATTACAAATGATTTTCTTGCTCTCAAAGCCTTTTCCCTGTGATACACAGGGCATTGTGGAGACCAGAACCACTTGAGGCAGCACTAGCAGCTGTGGTGAGAAAGGGAGTGTGGGGGATCATGAACTGGCTTTGATCTAGAGGAGACATGAAATTCACTCATATTTTCTTTACCAAAGCAACTTACAAGGCCATGTCTACAGTAAAGAAATAAAAGCTTGATGTGTCTAGATGAAAAAGTGGAAATAGCTGGTAGATTGAAAGAATTTTTATTATACTGTCCATGCTGAAACTATGTACACGTTGGTCCTGAACTGAACAGAAATAAAATGATGAGCACAGAATAATGTGAACTCTGGGGGACAAAGGCTGGGAGTGTAGTCAGGTGCTCGATTTCCTTTTGGGTCAAAACATCAAATGCTATACATTTATGTGCTTTTGGAAAAGAAAAAACTGTCCCCAATGTAGCTGGTAGCCAGCATCTGGAATGGACCAGTGACTTAATCAACAATTGGTGACATGTTTCTGCTTGTTAAAGACTGGGTTATACTTCATGGGTCCCTAGAAGAACTCACAGATGCAGAAGAACAGATCTAAGTCAGAGATATCTAAACACACAGAGAACAAACATTTCACAGTTCCAGATGAGTCTGTAAACAAAAATTTAAATCACACACAGAACTGATAGTATAATAGGCAGAAAATCCTATTACAATAGATATTCACTCCATTTATTAAAAAATTGTTGTCTGAAAAAAATTAAGTGTACAATATTCAAAGAGATAAAGAAAGAAAACTAGTAAAAGGAAGAAATGTAATGGATACAACCAAGGATGGGAAGAAATGAAAGACTATGTAGATATGAAGAAGACCACTTTGAAATACTAAAAATGAAAATGATTGAGACTGTTACAGAAAACCACAACTGGAAAAAAAAAAACAACCAGCAAATGATTGTGGGCTGCTTGGCTCCAATGAATACATCTGCATCACATCCACTACAACTGAGGATTAGGGGAGAGAAGGGAGTAGAAACATTGCAAGGGTCAGAGGACCAGGACATCTGCTGTGAAACTGTCTTCTGTATATGACAGAGAAGTGATTGCAGTGAAATCTCAGCAGTATGGCTGTCTAAATAAGACCACAACACCAGTTGAAATGCCAATATGGATGGGTGAAGTCTCACAGAGCCCTCCCATAGATGAAGAGCGATAGGAATTAATGACTGCTGAGAGAGGGTAAATCAGTCTTTCCAGGGATGGCCCCCAATTTGTTGTATAATTACAAGTGGTCAGCCCTAAAAACAGATACATATGAGCAACACTAATTGTAGTAACTCTTGTTTTATCTTTGGCACAGTGACTGCACCTTAGTCTACTGCTGTTTCACCTATAATTGCTACTCTGGCAGCAGCCCAGCTGCTTAGGCCACAGCCTGGTAGAAATTCTCTTCCTGCAGATATGGCTCTGTCGCTGCTGCTGAAGGTAGTTTTAACTTAATTTTTATCTTCTGTTTATAAATAAAACTTGAGATTTGAAAACTTGGGTGAGGTTGACCAGCAGACAGCTAACTTATTCTTGCTGGCATCTCCCAAAAGCAAATCCTTCTACTCTGTCAAAACAAAATATAATGACACTCCACTCAAAATTCCTTGCTACCACTTTGAGTACATCTCTCTGTTTCTTCCAGATGTCTTCTCATGATCTAGGATTCCTTTCTGCCAGCTAATTGCTAACTCAACCTCCTGACCCAAGATTAATTTTATTTAATTAATGCAAATGCTAACTCAGAGTTATCACTTAGAATAAATATCCCCCCAATTTTTCGTCTGTATTTCTAAATGAAAAGGAATAGCTTTAAATCTAACACAGTAAAACTATATACAATAAAAACAGTTATCAAGTAAGAATTATATTCACAATGCTCATCCAACTCTATTGAGCAAATTCAGAGAAACTACTCTATTATATATTTTATCTTGCTACATAATTCATTTTCTATCTAACTTGTATTACTAACCCCAAACTACTGTTTTAGACCTCCAAAACATTTTCTTAGATAAGCAATTTAAACTTATATCTCTCAACCTTATACACTTTAGACCTCCTTTATGAGTTTCTTTTCTGAATTGGGTAACAATATATAACTATAACTATCTCATCTTCAACTCTGACAGAGACTGGAGAAGAATATAATACTATCTGAGTAAAGAGAAAGTGTAGGGCAAACAATTTTCAAATCTATACAAATAACAGAGACACCTTACTGCCCAAGGTTCCTCTGCAATGAGGGGACATCCATATTTGGTGTGCAGGCCTAGAGTATCTGACAGACATTTCTGTGAAGCAGGAATTTTGAAGGACTGTCCTGCCTAATATTGGAAAAGTTAAGCAGTCACTTTCTTTTGTATCCTGCTTGCCCAATTTGGACAGCATTCTGTCAGCAGTAGAGGCAAGGAATTTTCTTTGCCCACTAGCTAACTTTGTCACAAATGAAAGCAATCTTCATATGGAGGTTCGTTAATGCCTGTTATCCTATTTTGGAGTAAATTGATGCTGCCAGGAGCAGATGTGTCTCATTGTCATTTAAAGCCTTAAGTGATCAAAAAATCATAAATGTCATATTCCATAGGTTTCCTATGTGTTTGAAGACCATCTAGCTATATAAAATATTTCTCTGTTTACACTTGAAAACATACATAACTTGGCTATAATTTTGATTATTATAGATGATTAAGTACTATCCTGTATTTATTATACATTACATTTTTAAATGAGCTGTATAGGTATAATACCTTAAAAAAGAGCAGGAACATATATACAATATAACAAAATAATCTTAAATTTTTATCAATAGTCAAAAATTCATACCAAGGTAAAATAATGAACTTTGCATGCTGTAGTAAGAGGAGCAGTGGGCTGCGTTCCCACCCAGCTCCGCATAGCTAGTTTTACCCAAAATAATTACATGGAAACTATATTCTTTTAAACACTGCCTGGCCCATAAGCTCTATCCTCTTACTGGCTAACTCTCACATCTTGCTTAATCCATTTTTAATAATCTGTGTAGCACCACGAGGCGGTAGCTTACCAGGAAAGATCTTAACCTGCGTCTTTCTTGGAGAGGAGAATCATGGCGACTGCCTCACTTCCCTTCTTCCCAGCATTCTGTTCTGTCTACTCTGCCTACCTAATTTTCTGTCCTATTAAAGGGCCAAGGAAGTTTCTTTATTAACCAATAGATGACTCTCCTCCATCATTTCCCCTTTTTCTGTTTAAACAAAAAAGAAAGGCTTTAACTTTAACATAGTAAAGTTACATATAACAGAACAGTTATAAAGCAAGAATTACAGTTACAATATTTATATCTACTTTATCTTTTATCATAACTAAGGAAAACTATAACTATCTATTTTTCAACTCCATCAAAGACTCCACAAGGATATAATGTTACCTAAGCAAATGAGAAGTAAGTAACTTCCAAAACTCTAGAAATGACAGAGACATCTCACTGTCTGGACAGTCACCCAAAGTTCTTTTGTACTGTTGGAGCATCCATCTTTAGCCTACAAGCCCATAGTATCCAGCAGACTTTTCCATGAAGCAGGAAATTTTAAAAACAGTTTAGTCACTTTCTCCTGTGTCCTGTAATGTCTCGCAGACTCTTTCATGAATCAGGAACCCCAAAGAATCATCTCACCTTTAGGCAAGTTTAACAGCCCTCTCTGTGTGGATTTTTTGTGTCCAGTTTATGCATCAGTCCAGGCAAGAGCAGTTTCTTGCCCAAATAGTTATCAAACTCCATAAGGAGCCTCTTTGATGTCCATCTTCCTCTTGAAGTAGATTGGTGTTGCCAGGAGCAGACGTGTCTCATTGTCATGAAAAGCCCTAAGTTATTAATACATTTTAAATGCCATATTTTGTAGTCTTTGAAAGATATGAAGAATACCTATCTGAAATATATCTATGCACATATAGAAAATCTAACTAACATGACCACAAACTTGACTATTATCGATGATTATCCATTAACAACGTTTTTTTCTAACTATACATTATATTTTTAAATGAACTACACAATCACAATATCAGAAATCAATACCAGAAATCAATATCAGAAATACATATACATATAACAAAACTGACCTTAACTTTATACCATTGTAAATTATTCATATCTATATCATATCTCCCTTTAAATGTAAAAGAACATTTATAAACAATATTTGGGAATATGGATGCTTGCAAATGTGTGGAAATAGAAAACACTTTACTGAGTGACATAACCCAGACCCAAAATGATGAATATGGTATGTACTCACTCATAAGTGGATTCTAGCCATAAACAAAGGACATTGAGTCTATAATTCGTGATCCTAGAGAAGCCAAATAAAAAGGTAAACCCATCGAAAAACATATATTTATCCTCCTGGATATTGGAAGTAGACAAGATCGCTGGGCAAAAGTTGGGAGCATGGGGGTGGGGGTGGCGTGGGGGGGAAGGTGAGATGGGGAGAGAGAAGTGAGAAGCGGAGGATTGGGGAGAGCTTAGGGGAATGGGATGTTTGAGATGGAGGAAGCGTAGATATGAGAGCAGGGAACTAAGGGAGCCATTTTAGGGTTGGCAAGAGACTTGGCTTTAGAGGAGTTCCCAGGTGTCCAAGTGGATTTCCCCAGCTAGGTCCATGGACAGCAGAGGAGAGGGTGCCTGAACTGGCCTTCTCCCATAGCCACACTGATGAATATATTGCATATCACCATAGAACCTTCATCAGGCGATGGATGGAGATAGAGACAGAGACCCATACTGGAGAACTGGACTGAGCTCCCAAGGCCCAGATGAAGGGCAGAAGGAGGGAGAACGTGAACAAGGAAGTCAGGATTGAGAGGGGTGCCCCACGGAGATGGTGGGACTGATCTAATGGGACCTCACCAAGGCCAGCTGGACTGGGACTGAATGAGCATGTGATTAAACAGAACTCTCTGAATGTGGCTGACAATGAGGGCCGACTGAGAAGCCAATGATAATGACACTGGCTTTTGATTCTACTGCATGTATTGGCTTTTTGGGAGCCTAGTCTGTTTGGATGCATACCTTCTTAGACCTGGATGGGGGGGGGCTTGGACTTCCCACAGGGCAGGGCACCCTGACTTCTCTTAGGACTGGAGAGGAAGGGAGAGGAGGAGTGGGGGGAGTGGGAGGGAAATGGGAGGATGGGAGGAGGTGGGAATTTTAAATAAATAGATAGATAGATAGATAGATAGATAGATAGATAGATAGATAGATAGATAGATAGATAGATAAAATGTCATATTCAGCAGATCTCAGAGAGATTAAAGGACCCTAATTTATTAAGTCTTTCTAGGGCACACAAACTTAATTCCTAATTGCCTGTTTCAGACTCAAGTCCAAAATCACGAACAGGAAGCTAGATGAAGCCTCTCTGAATTAGTCAATACTCTATACAACCATTAATATCATGACAGAAAGCATGTATTAATCTTATAAATTTAGAAATAATATTTATACCTTAAGAAAATTTTAAAGAGTCAAAATAAAACCAAAGGATTATGAGATTAGTGAAAATAGAATAGTCCCTTAATTTTGGTGTTTTTCTGTCTTATACCAAGTGTATCTTTTAAAATGTAACAGAAACTTTTAATTTTCCTTTAAAAAGTATGCTTGGGTTTCGAAAAGGATAAAGCTACACTCCAATTTTAAAGCCAGCTTTTATTTTTAATTGAATTGGGACAACAGATAGACTATTTGTCTTTTATGTTTGTAGAGAGCAGCAAGAATAAGTACTTGGGAAGATTTATGAAATTTTATCCTGTTGGAAATATGTAATACCATTGGGTCAAATTTACTTTTTTTTAAAAGACATTTTAATCTGAATGATTCATCCTTGTTCTTTAGATGTCTCATTTGTCTAGTGGTCTTCAAGATTCCTTTGTTAGATATTTTTATTCTCCTGGGAAGACAAAACAAAAGCCTTATCCAACAATAACTTTGGGGAGTTCTTTTTTCATTAGGTTATATGTTTGCTAAGACAAAATATTTTTTACAACAGAAACAGTTTTTATTATTTTTAATAATGAATTTTATTTTATTTTTTTCCATACCTGATCAAATGAAAGGCATTTCTTATTCTTAGAAGTTAGTTTGGATTGAATAACCAAGATGTTCGATGAACTATTACCTCACCTATTCAAGAGGTCTCTCCTGTTCTAATCTAATCTCTATGAATCTTTATGGTATCTATAGCTGTTCTTCTTCCATGGAAACAAAAGGGAAATCACTTCCCCAATGTAACACATATTCTGGTTTCCATTCTAAGGTCAATACATTATTAAAATATATAGGCTGATTTAATTTAGTAACTTTTTCCTATAATCTAATGCCTTTCCTCAGCTATTGTTCTTTTTTATTGGCATGTAAAAATTTAAAGCTAATAAAGCACTGTGTAATTTGTCCTTATTACTCCATTTTGTTTATTCAACATACCTTTTAAATGGTTATTAGATCTTTCCATATCTGTGTATCCCATAGGATTTTGTGGTATATCCATCATATGCTTCATGTTGTAATATGCAATCAGTCAAACAAGCAGTTTCATTGTACTAGAGACTTGCTGAAGCATTGTCAGTCTTAATTTGGACAGGTAACCCCATAAAGGTCATGACTTCGAATTAATGTATAATTATAGAGAACTTAAAGCAGTTGCTCATTTACATCTTGAATCATATCTTTGGTATGGTGCACATATTTTAAGTTTCCAAACTCTGTAAAATGAAACACATCTGCTTTCCAAATTTAATTTCTTTAGTAATTTTGAGTTACTTCCTGCAGGTAATAGAGTCTGATTATACATGGAACAAGTAGGACATTTCTTTATAATTTCTTTGCCATCTTGCCAAGTAATAGAAAAATCTTTCTTTAAATCTTTGCTGTAAACATTGTGTTTCTTATAAGTTCTGAGGCACATTTCCTACCAATGGCTGATCAATTTTATTATTACCTTGTGTTGGAGGCCTGGTAAGCCTGGATGGGACCTGATATGTTATATTTTTATATACAGAGAATGATTAGTATTTCGGAATAATCCTTGCTGTAGTTGAATAAATAACAAAACTAATTCTGAACCTTCTGGAATAAGTTCAGCAGTTTCAATATGTAGATCAACTCTGCATATTAAGAGGTACTGAAAAATCTAATAATACCATGAGTATAGCATATAATTTTGATTTATGAACTGATTCATAAGGGCTTTGAGCCACTTTATTTAATTTTCTTGCCTTTCCTCATTTATTTGCACCAGGATAGAATCTAGGGGGTTCCAGAAATTGGCTTTCTCTTTATTATATGAGGGAGAAACCTATTAGTTCATTTATAAACTAAAATTTCTTGCTTTGGAGATATTTGTTATAAGTCTTTCCCAAGAAATTATTGCAAGGTCTTTGCCAATGTGCATTTTCTCCCCATCATGAAGAATTTCTGCATTAGTAAAAAGGTACCAAAATTTCTGCTGGATCTATTCCTCTTAATTGATAAATTCCAAATTTCCCTTTTAGAATCGATTCAGAAAACTTTTCCATATAAGTCTTTATTTTTTTACTCTGTGTGTGTGGTAAAAACATCCATTCTAAGATATTCTCTCTACTTAAGAATTTCTGTATGAGAATGAGTAGAAGGTAAAATAAGCAGAACACAATCAAGCTATGGATCTATGTGATCCTAATGTGCATTCTGTAATTTATTTTATTCAAGAACAAATTCTCTCTCAGCCTCAGCTGATAGTTTTTTTTTGAACAGAGTAAGTCCTTAGCACCTCAAAAAGTTTGAAATAAACTACTTAATGCTTGAATTGTTAATGTAATTGTGGGCTTTATTCAGTTAATACCTACTAGCAATTTTTTAATATCATTAGGAATTTGTAATTGATCTCTCTGAATTTGTATTTTCTGTGGCTGGATTATCAGTAAACCTTTCTTATACCCTAAATAATTAAGAGAATCTCTTATTTGTGTTTTTTTTGCATGAACAATTTATTTTTTATTTTTTGGTTTTTTGAGACAGGGTTTCTCTGTGGCTTTGGAGTCTGTCATGGAACTAGATCTTGTCGACCAGGCTGCTCTTGAACTCACAGAGATCTGCCTGCCTCTGCCTCTCAAGTCCTGGTATTAAAGGTGTGTGCCACCACCACGTGGTGGCATCAGCAATTTTTAATCTCCAACAAAGTGAAATTATTTTTACTTCATCAAATACTTTATTTTCTAAAATATCTGTGTCTGAATCAGCAAATGAGATATCATCCATGTAATGATAAATTATAGATTGAGGAAATTGTTTATGAATTTGTTCTGAGGATGGTTGTAGAAAATATTGACATTAGTTTAGGTTATTTAACCTTTTTTGTGGAAGAATTTTCCAATGGTATCTTTTAATAGGCTGGGAATTTGTATGAGGGCATTATGAAGGCAAAGTTTTCTCTATCTTGTTCTTGTACAAGTATAAAAAGTATATTAAAAATGCAGTCTCTTGGAGTTGCTGACCCCGCAGCATCAGCCAGGAACAGGGAACTCGGAAGTTCCTCAACCCCCTATCCTTCCTGGGCTCTCTGCAGGGCCTCTACTCCCTGCATACTGCCTCTTTCTTCCTATCCCACCCAGCTTGCATCCAGAACCCATCCTACTTCTGCCCCTCTGCCCGCTTTGGACACATAACATCACCCAGCTCAGCCTGTCTGGGCACTGGGTCCGAATTCTCAGGGCACCCAGGTGGGCGGGAGTTCCTTTGTTTCAATAACCTGCCTGCACCAAGCAAGGTAGGCGCTTTGTTAATGAGCTACGCAACCAGCACGGAGACCTGATCTCTGAGACAGGAGAGCCAGCACTGGGCACGGAGACCTGATCTCGGCACCAAGAGAGCCAGCATTGGGGAGAGCCATCATTGGGCACAGAGATCTGATCTTGTCACCAGGAGAGCTATCACTGGGGAGAGCCATCACTGGAAAGGTACATAACTAGGCAAGAAGACCTGATCCTGTTAAAGAAGATTCATAGGGGAGCATTCGGAGGAAGGGATGGGCAGGTGCCAATGCAAGAATTCACCCAACAATCTGAAAAGCAACATGAAACCACCAGAAACCAGCAACCTCACAACAGGAGGACATGAACACCTTAATCAAGAAGAAGTAGAAAAAATGACTTTATGAAAGTGATTGACGCCCTTAAACAGCATGTAAAGAATGCCCTTATAGAAATGAATGAGAAATATAACAGAAAGTTTGAAGAATTGAATAAATCAGTGAATGATACCCTAGAAAACCAAGGAAAAACAATCAAACAGATAATGGAAACAGTTCAAGACTTGACAACTGAAATGGAGGCAAAGAAGAAAACACAAACAGAGGGTCGGCTGGACATGGAAAATTTAAGTAAACAAACAGGGACTACAGAAACAAGCATAACCAACAGAATACAAGAGATAGAAGAAAGAATCTCAGATTCTGAAGATACCATAGAGAAAATAAACACACTGATCAAAGAAAAAAGCAAGTCTAACAAACTCTCATCACAAAACATTCAGGAAATCTGGGACACAATAAAAAGACCAAATCTAAGAATAATAGGAATAGAAGAAGGAGAAGAAGTGCAGCTCAACGGTCCAGAAAATATATTTAATAAAATTATAGAAGAAAACTTTCCCAACCTAAAGAAAGATATACCTATGAAGGTTCAAGAAGCATATAGAACACCGAATAGGCTGGATCAAAAAAAAACATCCCCTCGCAATATAATAATCAAAACACAAAGCATACAGAATAAAGAAAGAATATTAAGAGCTGCAAAGGAAAAAGGCCAAGTTACTTATAAAGGTAAACCTATCAGACTTACACCGGACTTCTCCATGGAAACCATGAAAGCCAGAAGGTCCTGGACAGATGTATTGCAGAAACTAAGAGACTATGGATGCAAGCCCAGACTACTATACCCAGCCAAGATTTCATTCACTATAAATGGAGAAAATAAAACTTTCCAGGATAAAAACAAATTTAAACAATACGCAGCCACAAATTCAGCCTTACAGAAAGTAATAGACGGAAAAGTACTAACCAAGAAGTCCAACAATGACCACAATAACTCAGACATCTAGAGACCCTTCACCAGCACAACTCAAGGAAGCGAAACACACAAACTCTACGACTAAATAAGTGACTGGAGTTAACAACCACTGGTCATTAATATCACTTAATGTCAATGGACTCAACTCACCTATAAAAAGCACAGGCTAAGAGATTGGAAATGAAAACAGGATCCAACATTCTGCTGTTTACAAGAAACACACCTCAACCACAAAGACAGGCACCTACTCAGAGTAAAGGGCTGGGAAAAGGCTTATCAAGCAAATGGACCTAAGAAACAAGCAGGTGTGGCCATACTAATTTCTAACAAAGTTGACTTCAAACTTAAATCAATCAGAAGAGATGGAGAGGGGCATTTTATACTCATAACAGGAACAGTTCATCAGGATGAAGTCTCAATCCTGAATATCTATGTCCCTAATATAAAAGCACCCACGTACATAAAAGAAACATTGCTAAAACTCAAGGCAGCCATCAAACCACACACACTAATAGTAGGAGACTTCAACACTTCTCTCTCACCATTGGACAGGTCAATCAGACAGAAAACTAATAGAGAAACAAGAGAATTAATGGAGGTAATGAAGCAAATGGACTTAACAGACATCTATAGATCATTCCACCCAAATAGGAAAGAATATACCTTCTTCTCTGCAGCTCATGGAACCTTCTCGAAAATTGACCAGATAGACAGTAACAAAGCAAACATCCACAATTACAAAAAAATATTAGTAACCACCTGTGTCTTATCAGATCACCATGGATTAAAGTTAGAATTCAACAACAAGGCTACCCCCAGAAAGCCTACAAATTCATGGAAACTGAACAGTCAACTACTGAACCACACCTGGATTAAGGAAGAAATAAAGAAAGAAATTAAAGACTTCCTTGAATTCAATGAAAATAAAGAAAAAACATATTCAAACTTATGGGACACAATGAAAGCAGTCCTAAGCAGAAAATTCATAGCACTAAGTGCCCACTTAAAGAAAACAGAGAAAGCACACATTGGAGACTTAACAGCCCACCTGAAAGCTCTAGAAAAAAAAGAAGCAGACTCACCTAGGAGGAGTAGAAGACTGGAAATAATCAAACTGAGGGCTGAAATCAACAAAATAGAAACACAGAAAACAATCCAAAGAATCAATGAAACAAAAAGCTGGTTCCTGGAGAAAATCAACAAGATTTATAAACCCCTATCCAAACTAATCAAACGGCAGAGAGAGAATATGCAAATTAATAAGATCAGAAATGAAAAGGGGGACATAACCACAGACACAGAGGAAATTCAGAGAATCATTAGATCTTACTACAAAAGCCTGTATGCCACAAAACTAGAAAATGTAAAAGAAATGGACACTTTTTTAGATAAATACCATATACCAAAGTTAAAACAGGAACAAGTGAACAATCTAAATAGACCTGTTAGTCGCAAAGAATTAGAAGTGGTTATCAAAAACCTCCCTACCAAAAAAGCCCAGGACCTGATGGTTTCAATGCGGAATTCTACCAGAACTTCCAAGAAGACCTAATACCTATACTCCTTAATGTATTTCAAAACATAGAAACAGAAGAGTCATTGCCAAATTCCTTTTATGAAGCTACAGTTACTCTGATACCAAAACCACACAAAGACTCAACCAAGAAAGAGAATTATAGGCCAATCTCACTCATGGACATCGATGCAAAAATCCTCAACAAAATACTGGCAAACCGAATCCAAGAACACATTAGAAAAATTATCCATTATGATCAAGTAGGCTTTATCCCAGAGATGCAGGGCTGGTTCAACATACGAAAATCTATCAATGTAATTCATCATATAAATAAACTGAAAGAAAAAAACCATATGATCATTTCATTAGATGATGAAAAAGCATTTGACAAAATTCAACATCCCTTTATGATAAAAGTCTTGGAGAGATTAGGGATACAAGGGTCATACCTAAATATAATAAAAGCTACTTACAGTAAGCCGACAGTTAACATCAAATTAAACGGAGAGAAACACAAAGCCATCCCACTAATACAGGAACACGACAAGGCTGTCCACTCTCTCCATACCTCTTCAATATTGTGCTTGAAGTTTTAGCAATAGCAATAAGACAACATAAGGGGATCAAGGGGATTCGAATCGGAAAGGAAGAAGTTAAACTTTAGTTATTTGCAGATGATATGATAGTGTACATAAGCGACCCCAAAAACTCCACCAAAGAACTCCTACAGCTGATAAACACCTCTAGTAATCTGGCAGGATACAAGATCAGCTACAAAAAATCAGTCACCCTCTTATACACAAATGATATGGAAGCAGAGAGGGAAATCAGAGAATCATCACCTTTCACGATAGCCACAAACAGCATAAAATATCTTGGGGTAACTCTAACCAAGGAATTGAAAGATCTATTTGACAAGAACTTTAAGTCTTTGAAGAAAGAAATTGAAGAGGATACCAGAAAATGGAAGGATCTCCCTTGCTCCTGGATTGGGAGGATCAACATAGTAAAAATTGCACTTCTACCAAAGGCTAATTATAGATTCAATGCAATCCCCATCAAGGTCCCATCAAAATTCTTCACAGATCTTGAGAGGACAATAATCAACTTTATATGGAAAAACAAAATACCCAGGATAGCCAAAACAATCTTATACAATAAAGGAACTTCTGGAGGCATTACAATCCCTGACTTCAAACTCTATTACAGAGCTACAGTAATGAAAACAGCGTGGTACTGGCATAAAAACAGAGAAGTTGACCAATGGAATCGTATAGAAGACCCAGTTTTTAGCCCACAAACCTAAGAACACCTCATTTTCGATAAAGAAGCTAAAAGTATACAATGGAATAAAGAAAGCATCTTCAACAAATTGTGCTCGCACAACCTGTAAAAGAATGAAAATAGAACCATATCTATCACCTTGCACAAAACTCAAGTCCAAATGGATCAAAGACCTCAATATCAATCTGAACACACTGAACCTGATAGAAGAGAAAGTGGGAAGTACCCTACAACAGATGGGCACAGGAGATCGCTTCCTAAGTATAACCCCAGCGGCACAGACATTAAGGGCAACATTGAATAAATGGGACCTACTGAAACTGAGAAGCTTCTGTAAAGCAAAGGACACTGTCACTAAGACAAAAAGGCAATCTACTGACTGGGAGAAGATCTTCACCAACTCTGCAACAGACAAAGGTCTGATCTCTAAAACATATAAAGTACCCAAGAAACTAGACTTTAAAATGCTAATTAACCCAATTAAAAAAATGGGGCACTGAACTGAACAGAGAATTCTTAACAGAAGAATTTCAAATGGCCAAAAGATTCTTTAGGTCATGCTCAACCTCCTTAGCGATCAGGGAAATGCAAATCAAAACAACTTTGAGATATCATCTTACTCCTGTCAGAATGGCTAAAATCAAAAACACCAATGATAGCCTTTGCTGGAGAGGTTGTGGATGAAGGGGTACCCTCATCCATTGCTGGTGGGAATGCAAACTTGTGCAACCACTTTGGAAATCAGTGTGGCAGTTTCTCAGGAAATTCGGGATCAACCTACCCCTGGACCCAGCAATACCACTCTTGGGAATATACCCAAGAGATGCCCTATCATACGACAAAAGCATTTATTCAACTATGTTCATAGCAGCATTATTTGTAATAGCCAGAACCTGGAAACAACCTAGATGTCCTTCAATGGAAGAATGGATGAAGAAAGTGTGGAATATATACACATTAGAGTACTACTCTCCCATAAAAAACAATGACTTCTCGAATTTTGCATGTTAATGGATGGAAATAGAAAACACTATCCTGAGTGAGGTAAGCCAGACCCAAAAAGAGGATCATGGGATGTACTCACTCATAATTGGTTTCTAGCCATAAATAAAGGTCACTGAGTCTATAATTTGTGATCCTAAGGAAGCTAAATAAGAAGGTGAACCCAAAGAAAAACATATAGTTATTATCCCTGCTATGGGAAATAGACAAGATTGCTGGGTAAAAAATTGGGACCTTGGGGGTGGGGTGGGATGGGGGTAAGGGGAGATGGGGAGAGAAAAGTGAGAAGGGGAGGATGGGGGGAAACTGGGGAAACGGGATGATTGGGGATAAAACAAGGTTGGATAGAGGAGCAGGGAATCACATAACTTAATTAAGGGAACCACCTTAGGGTTGGTAAGAGACATGAACCTAGAATGGCGCCCAGGTGCCCAGGGCAATGTCCCCAGTTAGTTCCTTGGGCAGCTGAGGATAGGGAACCTGAAATGACCCTATCCTATAACCATACTGATGAATATCTTGCATATCACCATAGAACCTTCATCTAGCGATGGATGGAGATAGAGGCAGAGACCCACACTGGAACATCGGACTAAGCTCCCAAAGTCCCAATGAGGAGCAGAAAAGAGGGAGAACATGAGCATGGAAGTCAGGACCACGAGAGGTGTGCCCATCCACCGAGACAGTGGGCCTGATCTATTGGGAGCTAACCAAGGCCAGCTGGACTGTGACTGAAAAAGCATGGGATAAAACCGGACTCTATGAACATGGCGGACAATGAGGGCTGATGAGAAGCCAAGGACAATGGCATGGGGTTTTGTTCCTACTTCATGTTCTGGCTTTGTGGGAGCCTAGCCAGTTTGGATGTTCACCTTCCTAGACCTGGATGGAGGGGAGAAGACCCTGGACTTTCCACAGGACAGGGAACCCTGACTGCTCTTCAGACTGGAGAGGGAGGGCGAGAGGAGTGGGGGGAGAGGGAGAGGTGCGGGGTGAGGGGGAGGGAAATGGGAGGCTGGGAGGAAGCAGGGATTTTTTTTTCAATAAAAATAAATAAATAAATAAAAAGAAATAAAAAAAAGCAGTCACTTAAATTAATCTCTAAAATAGACCATCTTTTAGGTAATAAGGAAGGAAAGAGAATTCTATGCTGTAAAGACCCCCATTGGATGAATCACCTTATTTATGGCTCTTAAGTCTGTAAACATTTTCCATTTTTCAGAGTTTTTTTTTTTTAAATAACAAATACAGGAGAATTCCAAGGACTGGTTGATTATGTAATATGTTGAACATGTAACTGCTCCTGTACCAGCTATTCTAATTCCCATAACTTTTCTAACCTGAAATCCCATTTTTTCACCCATACAAGTTTGTCATTTAACCATTTTAAAGGTAGAGCTGTTTGTACATTCAAAAGATTAGCAGCTGTTACGTCCTGCTTATGTAAATCCTGAATAGCCAATGACTGTTCTTGAAAACTGCTTTTAATATTTTTTCAGAAGCATACATTACTTTATACTTCTGAGATTGGAGGGTGCTGTAGGCCACAAGCATTATCCAGAAAAGTTCAGCAGACAGATCATTAGACAATCTCACGGGAGTGTAATCTAATGAGAAACCTGATTTGCAGAGCTTTTCAAACTCCTTTGAACAGTTGCTGTGAATTCTGCAAAATCTTTGTAAAGCCATAGTCTTTCTCCTTTTCACAGTGGGATTCATTCTGAAATGGCCCAGCAATGTATAAATCATTCTTTAAACCTGACTTTTTCTGTACTGGCAACTAGATGACAATGTGGAGCCCTGGTGTGAAAGTATTTACTGAGTCAAACTTTTGTTCTCATAGTCAAATCTACATAAAGCTAGTCTCCCACACTTTTCATTATTGACAGGATTTATTGACAGGAAAGAAACCCTGAGTAGGAGGCACTGAGCAGGAGAGACAGCGTGTCTGCTCTTACTGATAAACAGGTCTGAGCAGCCCTAAAATCTCCAACAGCCAACTCAGGAGAGTATAACCTACTGGCCTTTGTTATATGCTAACAAGCTATTAATATTTTGTATTTGCCTTCACCTTTCATTTGACACAGGTCTTAGTCTAGGAACTGTTTGTATCTTTACCCCTAAAATATTCAAAAATGCTTGGGTCAGTAAACCTCCTCCAGAGAAAGAAGTTCCTTCTCACCTGGGTGCCGTCAGATATGGCACCCCTACAACACCCTGTTGGCCTGAGGGCCGAGTGCCATCTGCTCTCCTTCCATGTGGCTTATGCTGCTTTCCATGGCTATCACAACCATTGTGTTCCCAGCCACCACTGAAAAAGCTTAAAAATTACACAATACTACAGCATTTTTTCTCCCTCTTTTTCTACATCTTTCTATATTTACATACTTAACTAATCACACAAATAGTTAACACACACTTTTTCTCTTCTTAGAATTCTCTACTGATTTAAAGTCTCATCCTAATCCACGTTATATCTACAGGGGAGCTTTGCTGTTGTCATGCTCCTTCTGAGACATAAAGCACCTATTTTGACAGTCTCCATCTATCATTTTAGCTCCTAAGAAATGCATGTTTGGTAGCATTGTTATTGTCTATGGAATTGCTAACTACATCTGTGTGGGTATATAAACTGAAAACATTGTTAGCATTTAAGGGTGGACCCACAATGTGGAATTGTGATATAGAAAAAATTTAAGACTTTTATTTTAAATGAAAATGAAGGAATAAGAGTAAGTTCTATGGAGTGGAACTGAGACTGAGATACTGACAGAAGCAGCAATTTGGAAAGAGCTGAGAATCTACCAGTATTTTAAAAAGTTTACATCCTCAGTTGAAAATACATTTAAGAGATAAGGGAGCAAGTGAAAACAAAACCACGAAGGCATATCAATCAGGCTATGGAAAGTGTGATGAAGATGAGGGATAGTTGGGTTGTGACTGAAAACCACAGCAGCTGCCAGATGAAACACAGATGACCTCATAACCACAAGTCTAACTGATGACCTACAACATAGATTTCAGGGCAGTGAACTTATATTTCCTATGTGTAAGTTTGTAGCCTTATACTTTATCACCTTCCCATCCTATCCTGGAAGGAGACAGAGAAACAAGGGTCATATAGACCTATGAAAAGTAAGAAAGTTATTTGCTGGAACTAGAAAAAAAATCATCTTGTGTGAGGTAATGCAGACCCAGAAAGGCAAACATGGTATATACTCACTCATAAGTGGATATTAGATGTAAAGCAAATGATAACCAAGCTACAACTCATAGCTCAAGAGAAGCTAGGTAACAAGGAGGAGTCTAAAATGGATGCATAAATCACCCCGAAAAGGGGAAATAGATGAGTTCTCTTGAATAAACTGGGGGTATAGAGGTAGAGGAGAGGGAATGTGGAATTGGATCATGAGGGATTGGGATGACAGAGTTTGAGGAGGGGAGGAGAGGAAGAGTAATGAAAGAGATATCTTGATAGAGGGACCCATTATGGTGTTAGGGAGAATGTCACTCTCAAGAATCC
Organism: Neodon shergylaensis; assembly: GCA_025134845.1. Classification (NCBI taxonomy): domain Eukaryota; kingdom Metazoa; phylum Chordata; class Mammalia; order Rodentia; family Cricetidae; genus Neodon; species Neodon shergylaensis. The sequence continues at coordinate 3,912,097 of JABTXL010005547.1, read as the reverse complement.
ATAAGGATGACCCAGCTAAGATTCCTAGCAATAATAGAGAGGGTGCCTGAATTGGCCTTCTCCCCTAATGAGACTGATGACTACCCTAATTGTCAACAGAGAACCTACAAACAATAACTGATGGAAACAGATGCAGAGATCTACAGTCAAGCACTAGGCCGGGTTCTGGGTATCCAACTGAAGATAGAGAAAAAGATTATATGAGACAGGAGGGTGTTAGGATTGCTATGGGAAACCCACTGATAAAACTGACCCAAGCTTATGGGAGCTCATGGAATCTAACCAGATAGTTAGGGAGCCTACATGGGACCAACAAAGGCCCTCTGCATGTGGGTGATAATTGTATGTCTTGTTCTGTTTGTAAGATCAGGATCTGCCCCTGGCACATGAGCTGGATTTTTGGAACCTATTTCCTATGATGAGATGCTTCACTCAGCTTTGATGCAAGGGGAAGGAGCTTGGCCTTGCCTCAACTGATAGGCCATGTTTTGTTGGCTCCCATGATCATCCTTACCCTTTCTGAAAGTGGATTGGGGGAGATAGAAAAGAGTTGAGGGGAGGGAAATTGTGGTTGGTACATAAAATAAATTAAAAATTTTAATAACATAGAAAAAATAAATATATTCACTATCCATAAGTTATAATTGAATTAACCGCTGAAGATGGCATTTCAGTACAAAAAAAAACTGATCTAAACATATGAGGTTGATGTGGTAAATAAGAGGGAGAAATGTCAGATTCTGGAACTTGAGATAACATTATTTGAAAATTTGCAATTATAATAAGCATACAAAAGCCTAGATATAGAAGAAAATGGGGAGAATATAAAAGACCTCCTTGGTCTTGGTTGGGTCACCTTTTTATTTTTTTACTTCTCCCAAAACATATAGCATAAAAACTAAGAAAAATAAGTGTTATTAAATTAAGTTGAATATGAATTTTGTTGAAATAAAAACGTTTGAAGTTCAAATTGGGATTTAATTGTGTATGACATCCAAATCTGTTCTATTATTTAAATCCCCAACATGATGCTGGAAAGCCTGATTTTATGAAGTCATTAGCTAACGCAAATGATTTTGCCCTTAACCTCTAGAGAAAGAATAAACCACAATAAAATAATCAGCATGGTTTAAAGCAGTCATTTGGCTCAGGTCAATGTAGGGTTCACCTAGACACCCATAGTTCACACTTTCTCAACTTATTCCACTCTGATCATTGGCTGCAGAATGTCAAAAGTTTAGAGCAACCAATCATTTCAAGTAAATTTAATTTCTTGTGAATTCACATAGCAACCAAGGTAGGAACTGAAATCATTGTTTGAGAAAAGCTTTTAGAAATAAGATGTGTGACAGTTGAAATATATATATATATATATATATGCTACACAAAAACACATGCCTTACAGTACATATGTGAGACAGTTTATGGAAGTTTGTTCTTTCCTTCTTCCATGTGGGTGACTGAAATTAGGTCTTCAGTCTCGACTGTAGCCCCTTTACCCCTGAACCATTTTCTTGACCCAGGCCTTGGTATTCTTATGTAAAATTTCAGAAGGGGAGCCAATGAACTGAAAGAACCTTAATGCATTAAGTCTGTGATTCTAGAATGTTCCATGCTTCTAGGCATTCTGAATTGCTGAAGTTTTAAGCTGCCAGATGTCTTTGTGGCCTATGTTGTTAGCCTCCTGGAGTCTGCTTTGTCTGAATATCTGGAACAAGGCAACTAAATCCTCTGTTACCAGCTTCTTTTCCCATGACTTCCTCTTTTTAGGAAGAAGTACTATGTGATGGAGTGCACCATAAAGTGTGACACAGAGAATAACAGAATTAAAGGCATACCAACAAATTAACAAATAATGCATTTACATAAATGCTGGACAGAGAGTCAGTACATTTGAAAAGGCTGTGACAATGTTATTGTTGTTCAATGAAATGTGAGCCATGAGAAACATTTCTCAAAGAGATGGGCTGGGACAGCTGTAAAACCCTCGGCACTGGGCCACCTTCTCTTCTGTGACATTTATTGTAAATCAATATTCAGGATCTTGATTGAAGACTCACGCTGTGAAACACAATAAATGTAGCATCTGAAAAAAAAAGGAGAACAGATGTGACTGGGTTGTATAATCGTGTGTAACACTGCTTATCTTTATGAAAGAATAATTATCAAGTTTGAAAGATGGGAAATAAACACAGCCAAGTCAGTCAGAATTCAGCATCAGGTAAAAAGATGCCTGTAATTTTCTTTACCTGGGAATAGTCATTATGAAGTAGGGTGTCATTATCCCAGTTGTTAGAACATGCAGCATCCTTTAAAATAGACTTTAAAATAGATACCTGACCTTCTCCTTAGTGGAAATGTTTAGTTTCTTCTCAAATCATGCTTCCTGGACCACAAATAAAGAAAAGTCAGGGAAGAATGAAGCATTCAGAAATGTTTTCCACAGGTGTGAACTCTTGTTTTCATGATCTTACTTCACAAACAATGAAAATATAATGTGCAAAATCCTACAAGGAAGGGTGAATGGGTCCCCCAAATGTGGTGACTTTCATATAGACTAAATGATGCCTTTCCTCGCTCCATTTGGTTGAATGTTGTTGTATCTGGGTAATTGAAATAATAATAATCGTGAGTAATAGTGAGATTACTTATGTACTATTATTTATAGATGATTATATTGGTATAGATTCTTTTATATTGATACAAATTCAAATTATATAGTATTTTGAATATTTTTGTATGTAATATTTGTGCACCTATGCAAAGTTACTTTGTCATATTATATGCATACATGTTTCTACCCCTGCTTAAGATATTTTATATATTAATGAAATTTTATGATATATTTATTATATTGCACTATACATTTCTACCCCTAATTAAGATACTTATATATTGTTTACATTTTGAGGTCATTGTCCTCACTTCCTTTGCATTTGTTTAAAGATTGTTTAAGTTTTTATTATGAAGCCTTAGTCTTTAACCTATATAGATATTAAGAATTATATCAACCATGTTTGTCATACTTATAGTTAAACTAATCAGGTTCTTTAGAAGCATAGGGATTGTATTCCACATAGATAGGCAATCTTCAAACAATTCAAAGAACTGTAGAATATGGCATTTAAGTAATTTAGAATTCTGTTGCTGTTAGACACGATTGCTCCTGGCAGCACTGATCTATTCTGGCAAGATGTTGGGAACTGAAGACACTCCTCTTGGACTTCATTTTCTTCTTGGAAAAACTGACCTTTGGGCAAAGAATTGCCTTTGCCTTGATTACTGACAAAATTTACTGTGTTCAGACTGGGCAAGCAGGATACAAGCAAAAATTCTGCTAAACATTGCCAAGACAGGGTAAAATGGTTTTTCAAAATTCTCTGCCTCTGAAAACGGCCTGTCAGATATTTTAAACCTTATTCAAAGCTGTTGCCCCAACATTACAAATGAGACTTTGGGGGATTGTTCAGGTAACTGGCTGTCTTTGTCATTTCTTATATCTTATATCTATTGACTGCACTTTCTGTTTACTCAAATAATATTATTTCCCTTCTCAGAATTTTGATGTATCTAGTCACAGTTACTTTCCTTTCATGACCTAGCTAAGCCATGTTTTTAAAATGTAAAACTTAGACTTCTTAGGATATGGTAACTATTGAAACATTCAGCATTTTTCTTGTTTGATGCTGTTCATGCTGGCTGTAATTCTAATTTTTTTGTTATTTCCTTTCTTTTCTTCTTTTTACTCAGTTTTTCAAAAGGTATTTTATTTTATTTTTTTAAATTTTATTTATTTATTTTTTTAAATTTTATTTATTTATTTATTTATTTATTTATTTATTTATTTATTTAAGATTTCTGTCTCTTCCCCGCCACTGCCTCCCATTTCCCTCCCTCTCCCTCAATCAAGTCCCCCTCCCTCGTCAGCCCAAAGAGCAATCAGGGTTCCCTGCCCTGTGGGAAGTCCAAGGACCATCCACCTCCATCCAGGTCTAATAAGATGAGCATCCAAACTGCCTAGGATCCCACAAAGCCAGTACGTGCAGTAGGATCAAAACCCAGTGCCATTGTTCTTGAGTTCTCAGTAGTCCTCATTGTCTGCTATGTTCAGCGAGTCCAGTTTTATCCCATGCTTTTTCAGACCCAGGCCAGCTGGCCTTGGTGAGTTCCCGATAGAACATACCCATTGTCTCAGTGTGTGGGTGCACCCCTTGCGGTCCTGAGTTCCTTGCTCATGCTCTCTCTCCTTCTGCTCCTGATTTGGACCTTAGGATTTCAGTCTGGTGCTCCAATGTGGGTCTCTGTCTCTGTCTCCTTTCATTGCCTGATGAAGGTTAATATTCAGGAGGATGCCTATATGTCTTTCTTTGGGTTCACCTTATTTAGCTTCTCTAGGATCACGAATTATAGGCTCAATATTCTTTATTTATGGCTAGAAACCAAATATGAGTGAGTACATCCCATGTTCCTCTTTTTGGGTCTGGCTTACCTCACTCAGGATAGTGTTTTCTATTTCTGTCCATTTGCATGCAAAATTCAAAAAGTCCTTGTTTTTTACTGCTGAGTAGTACTCTAATATGTATATTTTCCATGCTTTCTTCATCCATTCTTCTATTGAAGGACATATAGGTTGTTTCCAGGTTCTGGCTATTACAAACAAAGCTGCTATGAACATAGTTGAGCATATACTTTTGTTGTATGATAGGGCATCTCTTGGGTATATTCCCAAGAGTGGTATTACTGGGTCCAGGGGTAGCAAAAAGTTTGAAGAAATGAGTAAATATGTAAATCATACCCTGGGAAACCAAAAAAAGTGATCAAACAGGTAATGGAAACAGTTCAAGAATTGAAAACTGAAATGGAAGCAAGGAAGAAAACACAAACTGAGGACCAGCTGGATATGGAAAATCTAGGTCAACGAGCAGAGACTACAGAAACAAGCATAATCAATAGAATACAAGAGATAGAAGAAAGAATCTCAGATTCTGAGGACACCACAGAGAAAATAAATGCACTGATCAAAGAAAACAGCAAAGCCAACAAAATCTCATCACAAAACATTCAGGAAATATGGGACACAATAAAAAGACCAAACCTAAGAATAATAGGGATAGAAGAAGGAGAAGAGTCACAGCTCAAAGGCCCAGAAAATATTTTTAATTCTATTTTTTATGTATGTGTTTGCCTTTTCTTTTCCCTGGACAATACTTAATACTTGTTCTTATTGTATATAGTTTGATATTAGGCTTAGAACTCTCTTATTTAGACAAAAGGGGGAATTTGACTGAGATTTCTGTCCTGCCAGGTCCCATAGTCATTCAGTCCCAAAGAAAGACACAGAGGTCTACATTAATCACAAACTGATTGGCCTATTAGCTCAGGAGTCTTATTAACTAATTCTTACATCTTATATTAGGCCATTATTCTTGTCTGTGTTAGCCACGTGGCTTGGTACCTTATTTTGGCGAGGCAGTCACATCTTGTTTAATCTGTGTCTGGCTTCCTCTGTGTCTGGATGAAGACTGCAGACTGAATCTTTTCTCTTCCTAGAATTCTCATCACTCTGCCTCTACTTCCTGCCTGGTTGCCCCGCCTATACTTCTTGCCTGGCTACTGGCCAATCAATGTTTTTTTCAGCTAAAGTTGAGTCAGGAAGCCTCTCTTAAATGAGACATGCTTGCCTCCTGTAAACAAAGCCCACCTGAGAAAATGCTGCTAAAAAGAGGCCATGCTTAACTCTATTCTTTTTTTTTTTGTCTAGAATTGTTTTCTAAACTCTCTCAAGTTTTAAGTAGATTTAACTGTCCATTTCGTTTCTGTCCCACCTGGTCCCATAGTCTGTCAGTCCCAAAGAAACACACAGAGGTCTACATTAGTCACAAACTGATTGGCCTATTAGCTCAGTAGTCTTATTACTAATTCTTACATTTTATATTAGGCCATTATTCTTGTTTGTGTTAGCCACATGGCTTGGTACCTTTTTTGTTGAGGCAATCACATCTTTCTTGCTCTGTGTCTGGCTTCCTCTGTATCTGGATGAAGACTGCAGACTGAATCTTTTCTCTTCCCAGAATTCTCATCACCCCACCTCTACTTCCTGCCTGGTTGCCCCACCTATACTTCTTGCCTGGCTACTGGCCAATCAGTGTTTATCATTTATTCAAAATACAAGTGACAAGGTACAGACCATTGTCCCACAGCAGGGGGAGGTATTATGGGAACTCTTTTAGCCTATAGACATTAAGATATTAGTCCACTTTGGGTGGTTCTCATGTACTATAAATGCAGAGCAAAAGTGTGCATTTGTCTCTTGACTGTTAGATTTGGTTCCAGCTCCCAACACACACAGAGTACTACAGATCACTACCCTTTATAACCCCAAATAAATACACCTCTATTATATTCCATTCCAGGCTATTGTGAAGCTCTTTGTACACCAACACAGTGGCATTGTGTATTCTGCTTGTCACACGGTACACCTTTTGTTCTATCAGCTCTGCCTGTAAAATGTCCATTGCAATGAGTCATTGGTCTGGTTCAAGACCTCTGGCACATCATCATTATTAGATCTTCACCAAATATTCTCTCAGGTATTCATCCTGCTTTTGCCCTGAGTCATGGAGATCCTGAGGTCATTGCTCAGCACCAGTATCCTCACAGACTTCAGCAGTTTGTAAATGTGTAAATGTTGGTAGTGGGGGGTTAATCCAAGGTCCAGGATGTGGGCCTGGGTGGTAACTGACCTGGTTGGTCTGTATCACTGGGACCACTCCCCTCCGGTGAGACAAAGCTAGCTCTCATAGGCTTATGCCATAAGGTCACCTCTCTCATGCCCACAGTGAGGGGTGGTACCATTTCTCCTGACTTCATGGTGCAGCTTTCCCATGGAGACTATGGGCAGTTCTCCTGTTATAATGTCTAATCAAGAGCAGAGCCAGGTATCCCAGGGCAAAAAGTGAGGGGTGTGACCAGCTAACCACTGCCTTCAAATTTCAACACACATGGTTCCTATGACCCCTCTGTTCATTGTAACAAGGGTTATGGGCATTACCACAGACCCCAGCAAGACCAAAGACCCAGACATGGCCACAGGTGGCAGTGCATTCCATTCAAATAAGCATGGCTCCAGTATCACTAAGGTCCTTGGACATCAACATGGCATCAGGTCATGACTCAGACCCCTGGCATCAGCCTAGCCTTCAATGGTATCATGAGTCACAGACATCAACACAGACCCTGGCTATGACCCAGACATGGTCCATGCAAGAGTGGCTTAGACATCACCATGGCACCTTGTGGCAGTGGATACTTTGATTTGTATGGCCCTGTCTGCAGCATGACCCTCAGATCTCCACCTGGACTCAACTGATGATCCTGACTCTATGGGCCTTCAGTGGTATCAGAAGCCATGCATATCAATCCAGACTCTGAATGTGGGAGGGCCATGAACCCAGACAGGAACTTATACTGTAGTCCTGGCTTGGATGTAACCATGGCCTGCATGGCAGCACAGACCATCAAGATTAGAATGTCCCTGACATAAGTGTGATCCTCAGATATGAGCATGGACTCAGGAGTCTAATCAGACCCCAGTAATCTAGTCATCTGATTGGCCTTCAGTAGTTACTGAAGCCATGGGCATCAACACAGACCCAACTGCTGCAAGGCCATGGATCCAGACATGGCCTCTGGCAGTAGCTTGGGTTCATATGTCATCATGACCCTCAGTGGCAGCACAGGCCACTCAGATCAACTTTTCGCATGTGACAGCTCAGCCCTTGGACATGAAAATGACCACATTTGGCAGCCCAGATCCCTGTTCATGAACAATGGTATTAAACATGGTTCAGAGATAATAACACAGCCCCCAGCTGTGGTTGGACCATGGACACAGACATGGCTCTAGGCAGCAGCTCAGGCCTGAATGTCATCCTAGACCCAGGTGGCAAACAGGCTGCTGACATTAGTCCATTCCTCACCACCCTCACTTCTTCAGAACTGCCTCTTACCACAGCAAATGGACCATTCTTTCTCTCTCTCCCTCTCATTTCTCTACCACATACTTGCTCATTCTAATGTCACCCACTCTGAAGGTTAATGCCTTCATGCAGTCTGGACCATGATGACACAGGCCGTCCCATGGTTGCCTTTCACCCATCTTAGTTGCATGATATCAGGCAGGCCTGTGAATCATCAGTCAGGCCTCTCTGCGAAATACTTTATAATGAAAATTTATGCAGTTTGGGGTTTATATTTTTGGCTATGAGTAAGTCCCTGAGAGGAATTACAGAACTTGAAGAAAAGTTAGACCCCAAATTAAATATTTAATTAAAATCCAGTCTAACAAAAGAATCCATAATATTATATTCTCTATAGCAAAATTGGATATTCAACAGCATTAAATTTTATTTGTTTTGCTGATGGAGTATGATGACTTCACTCATTTATAGTTGTTTATCTAAACCTTTCTTTGGATGTACTCTTTTGCTATTATTATGGCAAGTAATTTTTTAATGTGTGGTTTTGAATCTCTTGTCAGGGTAGGGTTAGGATTTGACCTTATTTACTTTCACTTCTCCTATTTTTAACTTGGGCACCAAATGACTTCTGCAATGAATCTTCAAGGTTTCTGAAATGTGTTTACTTTTGAGTATAAGAGGCTTTCTACTCTGTAGACTAATATCCTGTTTTTGGAGGATATTAGCGATAGAAATCATATGGTGTATTCATGAATAAATATAACACATAAAAAGATACACTAAGGTTTGATGAGGGACTTTTGATAGTTTCTCCTTCCAGCCCTTTCTACATGCAGAATTTTGATTTATCTGCAAAAGTCCACACTTACTATGTTACAGCCTCTGGTCCTATTTCCAAAACATTTCAAAGATCAGTTCCTGTTTCTGAATTGGGTTTTGTGTTTTAATTTTAATTTTAACTTTTCCATCTAGTTCTGTGTTAGATAGACCTCACAATCCTTTTCATATTTCTATTCAGAATCAGACTTGCAAAAGGCTGGAAGCTAGTGATTTCACAGAATAAAAAATGAATATTTCTATGTTTATAAGCACAGATTAGTTTGCTCTCATCCTTGGCTAGCAAAGCTTTCTCTTTACAGGAGGTGATAGCCAATGAAAAGACTCATAATGGTCACAGTGTTGAGAATAAGTGAGTTTTGAGTGTTCAGCTACAAATAAGACATGTATATCATTCCTCCAATGCTCAGGGAGCATCACAGAAGAGAGTGGAACAAATATAAATGCCAGAGGGTGGGGATCTCTGCTGTGAGACTCTCTCTTCTGGACATAATACTGCCACTGCGTCCATGAGTTCACAGAGCTGTGGTTACCTACCTAAGACTTATACAAGATTGGGCCCTCCTATATTTTATTATGGATGGAGGAGGGACTTATGATGTTCCATCCCTTTCTAACGACTTAGTGCAGCTAACAGTTGTGAAGAAGCATGTATCATTTTCTCCAGTGGTGTAACCACTGTTGAGCTGTCCATGTTTCTGTAAATGAACCCCCACCCAAGTTTATTCAAGCAACCATAACTTAATGGGTAACAAAACAAGAACAAAACAAATGGATGAGAAAATAGGGAGCTTTTCTATCAGTAACAAAAGGCTCAACAGTAACAGGAGAGAGATGAGAAAGTTTTGGGGGGGGGTAAAAATTGTTGACAGTACATATAAGAAATTATCAAAGGATAATGGAATTAAAATATGTGAGAAATATTTCAATGCAATTGGATGGGCATATATTATGCACTGCTCCAATCTCTTCATTCATTGTTGCTTTTCACAGTACTGCATTTGCGTTCCTACCTTGGCTTCCATAGAATCTAAATTTTCTTTTAAAATATTAAAGTTATATTTATTTACTTTGTGTGTGTGTTGATGTGGGAGTGATTTCTTATTAATAAAGAAACTGCCTAGGCCCATTTGATAGGCCAACCCTTAGGTAGGTGGAGAAAACAGAACAGAATGCTGGGAGAAAGAAGCTGAGTCAGGGAGTTGCCATGATTCTCCTGCTCCAGACAAACGCAGGTTAAGATCTTCTCTGGTAAGCCAGCTCGTGGAGCTACACAGATTATTAGAAATGGGTTAGATTAATATGTAAGAGCTAGCCAATAAGAGGCTAGAGCTAATGGGCCAAACAGTGTTTAAAAGAATAGTTTCCATGTAATTATTTCGGGTACAAAGCTAGCCGTGCGGGCAGCCGGGAGGCGGAACGTAGCCGCCACACCTATTACAACAGTGTGTGTGTGTGTGTGTGTGTGCTTTTTGTTAAGAATTAATGACTTGGTGTCTCAAGCATTGGGGCAAGTAACTGTTCTGAATGTCATTTGAATCATGTTAAAGCAGTCTCTTGCCTTCTTGACCTTTTTATAGGGGGTATAAAAGTGTGTGGAAAATTAAGCATAGGCAAACTCAGAACTCAGTATGCAGGAGGCACTGAGTGACCATCCTGATACTATGTCTCTGTGTTTCTTATATTTTCTTATCTCTGTTCCTCCTATTTTTTAATCCTCACACCCCTACCCTAGAATGTATAAATCTGTCACAGCTAGGATAGTAGCAGAAGTCACACTAAAAATGTGGCTCCCAAAAATTGCAACTTACAACACTGTTGCCTGTATCACTTATAACCTTTCTGCTCTTTTAAAAAAATAGATTCTTAAGCCTTAAGGGAAGGATTTTGAAAAAAAAATACAGCACTGAGAATTGAGTGCTTCAAAGTCTTTCAGTCCACACTGTCCAATTGTCAGTGTGTTAATTACTATCTATTACCAGAAGATATTTCTCTGATGAAGGTTGAGCACTGATCTATATTCAGAGTCATTTTAATGCTATGTTTCTCTAGCAGAATAATAATTTTCTTCTATGACCGATGATCTGTCTAATTTCAGGTTCTTCAGCAGTGTTAGGTATCTCACGAAATAGACCTTAAATAAATAAATTTTTAACAAGTGATTGGTTACTTCCATAGCATTTGTGTGACTATTACACCAGTATATCTCTCAGTAAAGTTGCCCTTATTACAGAGTGTGTAGCTGTGTAATATTCATAATTACTCTCTTTCCTCTAGTAACATTTGAAGTGCCTTTTAGTAATACAAATGCTAGTTAATAGGAATGAGGGTTTTAGTTAGGCACAAACTTGATTTCTTCATGTTTGGTGACATAAGTGATATCTTCAGCAATAAGACCTTATAATCAGGTTGTGGGTGTCAAACAACAATGTTAGCAGCACCTGTTATTTTCAGGAAGTGTATGGAAATACTTTGGTTAACAACTCAACAAGAAATAGCCCATTTCTGGCACTGGGGTTTTTATTTGGTGACACAAGGTGTGTAGTTGAGATGCTGTTAACCCTGTTATATGATGACTCCATTAAAATCCTTTCATATATATTAGGAAGTTTCTAATAGTAGTAGATTCCATACTGCTTTTCAAAAAGGGTTTTAGTGTAAGTTGCCACTCCCCAATTTCCTTCTTTACTTTGTTCTCCCAATACCTTTTTAATCCTCCTATTCTAGTTTTCTCTTTATCTCTTCTTATCTTCTTAATACCACATTGTGGTTTCTTTTCCTTGGAAGATACATTCCTTGTATCTGAACCCTTTCTAGCTGCCAAACTTTTTCTCGCATATATAAAACTTAAAATCTCGCATCCACATCTAACAGAAAACATACAATATTTGTGTTTTGGTACCTGGGATTCCTCATTAATAATAATAACTTCTATTTCCATTCATTTCCTTACATAGTTTATAATTTTGTTTTTTATAAAAGCTGAATATTATTCCATTGTGCAAATGTACCACATTTTTGTTATTCATTTACCAACTGGTAGGCATGTAGTTGGTTTCTAACTTTAGCTATTATGAATAGAGCAGTCATGAACATGGATGAGCAAGTATCTCTATAATAAGATGAAGAGTTCTTTGGATATATGCTCAAGAGGGGAAAGCTAGATTTTTGTGGTAGATTAAGTTTTAGCTTTTTGAGGAAATTTTACACAGATTTCCATAATGGCTCAAGTTTGTCAATGAATAAATAGTGTTGCCCTTTCCCAACAACAACATCAGCATTTACTGTTACTAGGTTTATTCATCTTGCCCATTTTTCCCTGGGGCAAGAAAAAAGTTTCCTAGTAGCTTTGATAGACATTTCCATGATGACTGAAGATGTTGAAAAGTTTAGTGTTTCTTATCCATTTTTGTTTCATCTTTTGAGAACACTTTTATTGGGTTGTTTTCTTGATATTCAAGGAAGTTTTTTGTTCTTTGCAAATTATACACACTAATACTCTATCAATTGTATAATTGACAAAGAGTTTTTCTCATTCTGTAGTTTGTTACTTTGCTCAAATGATGGTGTATTTGCATTACAGAAGCTTTTATGCTTTATTGTGTCATGTTGACTAATGGTCTTAGAATGCCTGTGTTATTGGTACCCTGTTCAGAAAGCCCTTTCCCATGCTAATAACTTTAAGCCTATTCCACACTTTCTTTTCTACCAGACTCAGGGTATCTGATCTTATGTTGAGGTCCTTGATCTATTTGGAGTTGAGTTTTGTTAAGTGCGATAGATATGGATCAATTTTCATTCATGTACATCCAATTTGACCTGCTCCATTAGATGAAGATGTTATCCTTTCTCTATATGTTCAATGTAAAAACCATAAGGTATAGGTAGATGTGTTGGATTATGTGGTAGACTTTAATTCTAATACATTGGTCAAGGAGTATGTTTTTTATTCCTATATATCTGTTAAAAAAAACTTGAAATCTGGGAGGGTGATACCTCCAGCAGTTCTTTTATTATTCATGATTGTTTTCCCTACCCTTGTGTGTGTGTGTGTGTGTGTGGTATTTACAAATGAAGCTTCAAGTCTATGAAGAATGTTACTGAAATTTTGATGAGGACTACATTGAATCTGTAGATTAATTTTGGTAGGATGGCCATTTAAACAATATTAACTTGACTGATGTGTATCTTAAAATTTTATTTTCAAAGTATTTCATTTGCTTCAGTAGAGTTTTCCCAGGATATTTTAATTTCTTTGGAGGGATGTTCTTAAATTTCCCTCCAGTTTTCCTTCTTAGTCCATTTGTCATTTATATATGGGAAGGGTACTAATTTTTGAGTGTTAATTTTGTAATCTGCTGCTTTGCTGAAAATTTTGTCAATGTAAAAAATATTTGGTAGACTTTTTATATTTATTTATGTATAAAATTTTATCATCTACAAATAATCATTCTTTGGCATTGTTCTTTACTATTAATATCACCTTGCTTTTCAGTTGTCTAAAAACTCTAGTTAATACTTCGTATTGAATAAATCTAGTTAATACTTCATATTGAATATGTAGGGAGTTAGAACATCCTTGTCTCGTTCTTGATTTTAGTGAAAATGCTTTGAGTTTTTCTCTGTGCAGGTTGTTATTGGCTGTGGAATTTCTTTAAAATGCCTTTATTATGTTAATATGTGTCCCTTATATCCCTCCCTATTCTCTCAAGGTCTTTAGTCATAAAGAGATACTGGACTTTTGTCAGAAGCCTTTTCTGTATATAGTGAGATGAATACATGTTTTTTGTCTTCTAGTCTCGTCATATAGCAGATTACATTTGTTGAACCATTCCTGGGATTAAGTCACTAGATCATGTTGGATAATATTTTTAATTTGTTCTTGAAATCTTTATGCAAGCATTTTATTGAGATTTTATCTATGTTTATAATGGATTTTGTTTTGTAATTTTCTTTTTTGCTGAGTTATTTGTGTGGTTATCAACAGGAGGCTGTGGCTTACTGATAAGGATCCAATGTCTGTTTCCTTTGGCCTCTACATGGTGCTTCCTTGACTCCACCTAACCTCTCTCTAAATTTCTTCTAGCCTGGCTATAGTCTTTCCCGCTATAGGATAAAGCTATTTCTTTATTATCTAATAGTAATAAAACACATTTATAGCATACAAAGGGGGAATCCCACAACAAGACCTTAAATTTTCTCCTCCAAAATTTTTCTCTTTTACTTTGTTGGGGAGACTGATATCTGAAGTTTCTCTTTGACCTCATGAGATTTTCATCTCCAGTTTTATCTCACTTTGGGTTTTCTTCCTTGTTAATTTCTACTTTCATCTCTTGACTGTGTTCATCATTTCGTCAAACATTTTGTGTTTCATGGTCTTCATTAAGTGATTTATTGAAATTCTTTTTATTAAGGTGTTTGAACATATTCAGAATTGCTATTTTGAAGTTCTTGTCTTGTGTTTTAAAATTACATTTTTGGGCTTATTTCAATAGGTTTGGTGGCTTCTGCAGGAGGCATATTATCTTGACTGTTCACGTTTTTGTCTTTTTACTAGAGTCTAGGCAGCCAGAGATATGACCTTTGAAGTGTTTCTTCCTACAGGGTACTATACCTCCTATTGGATATTTCTTAACTTGCATTTTAATTAGTCAGAGTTCTGAAAGAAAGAGAACCAGTTGGGAATGTGCTCAGGTCTGGTCATGCATGTAGAACACACACATTCATGCACATGTGCACTTGCATATATTTGTTACACACATATTTGTTACACAATATTTGTTACACAATATTTGTTACACACATATTTGTTACAGAAGTTGGCAATTCCAGAGTCTGCATTGCTGTCTTCTGAGTTTGGAATTAAAGGCTGGGAATTGTTCCATATTAGGAAGGAAGAACTGACAAGCCAGCAAGAAGAATGAACAATTGATCCTGTTTGAAGGCCATCAGGAAGATCTTCTTTTGTACAGTAAAGGATAGCTTTTACTCTATTCAGGTTCTCATCTAATTCACAAGTCAACCAATGGTGGAGGACGATCTTCTTTCTTCAGTTTACCAATATAAATGTTAAATTCACTCACAAACATCTTAATAGAAACTTCCAGAATAACACAATCACGTACTCAGGGAAGTGATTAGTTCATCTGGACAAACAACGTTTCTTAAATGTTTTAATCTTTATTTTTATTTTCTGTGTATTACCTGTGCTTTACCTGCATATATGTCTGTGTGCAGTGCCTGTTGAGGTCAGAAGTGGGCACTAGATCACTGGAAATGGAGTTACAAATGGTTTGAGCTACCTTGTATGCACTGGGAATTGAACTATGGCCTTCTGGAAGAGCAGTCAGTATTCTTTATTAATGAGTGATTTTCCACCCCCAGTGCCTCTTTCTGGATCATGTACCCCATGAAACTGAGACAGGCAAGCATGGGGAATAACTTAGCAAACTGAAAATCCACTTGACTTGAGCTATGCACTGTCCTCTCTTTAAAAATGCATCAAGAATGAAGTTGCACATATACCCAGTTTACTCCCTTTACAAACCCCTTTAATAATGTCAACTTATTTGAATAACATTCCAGAACACATCTGAGAACTATAAGGTAATGGACTCATTTAACCTGAACTAGTTTTGGGGTCACACACATCAGGGCAAACTGTGCTTGCTAAACATTTATAGGTAATCCTCTATTTAAAATCCTATACCTATGAGTAATCAGGCTTGCATCTGACTAGTATCTGGTTAAATCAGACTTGCATCATGGAACAGGACATCGGCACAGAAAAATCTAAACAGGTCAGTCAAAACAGAGAGCCACTCATAGCATGTCCTGAGCAACCAAACTCCTCTTGAACACCATAAAATAAAGCCTTGAATATAATTGGAAATCATGTGGACTTTTTTTTTTATTGAAAAGAAAAAAAAATCCGCCTCCTCCCAGCCTCCCATTTCCCTCCCCCTCCTCGCGCTCTTCTTCCCCCCCCCACTTTTCTCCTGATCGCTAAGGAGGTTGAGCATGACCTTAAGTGTCTTTTGGCCATTTGCACTTCTTCTGTTGAGAATTCTCTGTTCAGTTCAGTGCCCCATTTTTTTAATTGGGATATTTAACATTTTAAAGTCTAGTTTCTTGAGTTCTTTATATATTTTG
>JABTXL010005547.1:3848351-3891129 GCA_025134845.1 Neodon shergylaensis | reverse complement strand
TATTTAACATTTTAAAGTCTAGTTTCTTGAGTTCTTTATATATTTTGGAGATGAGACCTTTGTCTGTTGTGGGGTTGGTGAAGATCTTCTCCCAGTCAGTAGGTTGCCTTTTTGTCTTAGTGACAGTGTCCTTTGCTTTATAGAAGCTTCTCAGTTTCAGTAGGTCCCATTTATTCAATGTTGCCCTTAATGTCTGTGCCGCTGGGGTTATACATAGGAAGCGATCTCCTGTGCCCATATGTTGTAGGGTACTTCCCACTTTCTCTTCTATCAGTTTCAGTGTGTACAGACTGATATTGAGGTCTTTGATCCATTTGGACTTGAGTTTTGTGCATGGTGATAGATATGGGTCTATTTTCATTCTTCTACTGGATGACATCCAGTTGTGCCAGCACCATTTGTTGAAGATGCTCTCTTTCTTCCATTGTATACTTTTAGCTTCTTTATCGAAAATGAGGTGTTCATACGTTTGTGGGTTAAAATCCGGGTCTTCTATATGATTCCATCGGTCGACTTCTCTGTTTTTATGCCAGTACCATGCTGTTTTCATTACTGTAGCTGTGTAATAGAGTTTGAAGTCAGGGATGGTAATGCCTCCAGAAGTTCCTTTATTGTATAGGACTGTTTTGGCTATCCTGGGTTTTCTGTTTTTCCATATAATGTTGATTATTGTCTTCTCAAGATCTGTGAAGAATTTTGATGGGACCTTGATGAGGATTGCATTGAATCTATAAATTGCTTTTGGTAGAATTGCCATTTTTACTATGTTGATGCTCCCAATCTAAGAGCAAGGGAGATCCTTCCATTTTCTGGTATCCTCTTCAATTTCTTTCTTCAGTGCCTTAAAGTTCTTGTCAAATAGATCCTTCACTTCCTTGGTTAGAGTTACCCCAAGATATTTTATGCTGTTTGTGGCTATCGTGAAAGGTGATGCTTCTCTGATTTCCCTCTCTGCTTCCATATCCTTTGTGTATAAGAGGGTGACTGATTTTTTGGAGTTGATCTTGTATCTTGCCACATTACTAAAGGTGTTTATCAGCTGTAGGAGTTCTTTGGTCGAGTTTTTGGGGTCACTTATGTACACTATCATATCATCTGCAAATAACAAAAGTTTAACTTCTTCCTTTCCGATTCGGATCCCTTTGATCCCCTTATGCTGTCTTATTGCTATTGCTAAAACTTCAAGCACTATATTGAAGAGGTATGGAGAGAGTGGACAGCCTTGTCATGTTCCTGATTTTAGTGGGATGGCTTTGAGTTTCTCTCTGTTTAATTTGATGTTAGCTGTCGGCTTGCTGTAAATAGCTTTTATTATATTTAGGTATGACCCTTGTATCCCTAATCTCTCCAAGACTTTTATCATAAAGGGATGTTGAATTTTATCAAATCCTTTTTCAGCATCTAATGAAACGATCATATGGTTTTTTTTTCTTTCAGTTTATTTGTATGATGGATTACATTGATAGATTTGCGTATGTTGAACCAGCCCTGCATCTCTGGGATGAAGCCTATTTGATCATAATGGATAACTTTTCTAATGTGTTCTTGGATTCGGTTTGCCAGTATTTTGTTGAGAATTTTTGCGTCGATGTTCATGAGTAAGATTGGCCTGTAATTCTCTTTCTTGGTGGAGTCTTTGTGTGGTTTTGGTATCAGAGTAACTGTAGCTTTATTGAGTATGACATGGGAATAGATAATTGGTTGTAGTTGAATACTTTCAAGCAAAGAAAAGTCTAGAAGTTAGTTTTCTTTCATCAACTTTCACATTTTTCAAATCTTAAGCATATTTGTGGAATTTGATGAATTTTAACTTTACTTTTTAAAATTCAGGATAATTTTAATGTTTTAAATATTTTGATTATTGTTCCTATGGTACTTGTGACAATAGTGACATATCTAAACTGAAAATTTCTCCACGATTTGTCCCTCAGGTATTTGGTGCTTGTTGACAAGCTTTGATGTTAAGAAATAAGAGAAAAATTCAGCTTTAACTTTAACGATACTTCTAAAGGACTGGGGGAAGGAAGTTGCAAGCCGGAGACACAGGGCTCTTTGACTCCCATGTGAAACAGACATGGATTTTAGCCTGAAGTTCTAGTATGGTCCTTTTCAAAGTCCATATAAAAACCCAAACTAAGCATACTATCAATGGTCATGGCAATATCGACTGCTGGGGCCATGGCATTGCAAAAACTGGAACACAGGGCTTCTGATAGACTGATAAACTTCATAGAGTCAAAGGAGCATACTGTCATTCTGCCTTGAACTTAGAAACTAGACCCATAGCCTAGGGGGAACATGTGCAATACTAGATTAGATCTTTATGTCCTAACCCAGAATCACCAGTCACTGTTTCCACTGATATAACACTCTAGGTCCCAACTCATAATACTCTTTCTCATTATTTTTTACTGTGAAAAAGTATCAAGATAAGGCTGGACAGCTAGAACCACAGTTAAGAATTCTTGACTTGCTATTCTACCATAAAGACCCAAACTTGGGTCACTGTAAAAATACCTGTAACACTCAAGCTCCAAATGAGTCTCATACATCTGGACTCTACAGATATTTACATATATATGTGCATGTACTCATGCTCATGTATACATGTACACACACACACACACACACACACAATTAATTAAAGACTTGCTTGACAGTGCTTCTAGAGTGGTTTCTTACAGTGACTGTCTTATAAAGGTACTATATTTTTAGTAAGAGAATTTGTCATTTCTGCAATAAGCTCTATCCATAATAAGGCTAATGTTTTCATTGCCAAATGACTAGTGTCGTATTTTCAATTTCGTTGAAAGGATAAAAGTGAATAAAGGAATGACATTTTTGTTGTTCTTTTAATAGGAAAAACAGATTATCTTATCTGTCTTGATATTTATTATAGTGATAGAATGGTGACAGACACATCACCAGGTACTCAAAAAAATGTTCATTCAATGAGAACAGAAATTATTTAACATCAAAATCTATTCCATTCTTTGATCTCTTGGATGTCTTTAGAGAAAAGTAGAGTTCCTCTTAGTGTCACTAGTCAACCTTTTTCTTATCTACACATTTGTTCAACTTCTCAAGTGCTAATGGTCCATGCAACTCTTTCATCTCCCTGCCAGATGCTTTGTAGCATGGTGACCACAAAGACTTTATCAAACACTTTGTCATCCTTTGTAAGTCAGGCTCTCCATGGATTTAAAATACCGCCATCTGTGCTCAGCCTGGTGATTTTACAGAAATATTGGGGCCCATTTAAATGAGCACTAAACCTCTATCCTTCTGACTGACTGTCTCTGGAGTTAAGTGGCAGGCAGCTTCTTGAATGCCAGTGTTTTTTCTCCCACCACAGAAATATTACATTACTATGATTTTTTTCCACTTCTCCTAAGAATTTCAAACTGTTCTCAATTATTAAAACAATAACGTCAAAATTCTCAAATAGTTCTTAAATCTTTTTTCAACTATTTTTTTAGAAAAAAATGAATGTAGTATGACCAAATGATGCCCTTGCTTCACATACAATAAAGATTGATGCTTAATACAAAGTAGAAATTTGGATAAGCAGATATTCTTGCATCTAATACTGGAATAAAGAAGACGACCCCAAAAAAGGAAAGATAAAAGGAAGAAAAGTAATATTCAACATAATAGCACATTTGCCAATTGACAATGTAAGTGGGTGCTTGCTGAGAAATCCTGACTAAGCAGGTTATGGGCTCTATGTAACACATTTGCTGCTGTGAATCCATCATCAGGATTGAGAATTCAGTCCTGAATATGTCTTCCAGAATTAATAGATATATAAATATTTAGGAAATACACCAAATGAGTCTTTAACTCTGATAACCACATACAGTGAACACCCCTTATCCAAATGCTTTAGACTAAAGGAATCCAGATTTGGGTTTCTTTGATATTATAGAATATTTTCATATATATATAAAGAGTTATCTTCAGGCAACAACACAAATCTTAACAGAAAAGTTCTTTATGTTTCATCTTAACTTTACACACAGTATCCTGAAGTTCATCTTATACGATATTTTTAACTTGTATTCATGTTCACTACAATGCATTAGTTGAGGTCAGATATGAAATTTTCAATTTGTAGCTGTTGCAGTTTCCCCTGAGCTTTACGTCCATAATAGGCTCAAGACTGCTGGCTGACATGATCTATCCTCAAAGAATACTTCAGTCAGAACTTGACCATAATTATACATTTTCTTTGGGTTTCCATAAGATTATCAGCACTCGCAATAGCAGGAATTAGCCTAGAAAACTATGTCCACATTTCCAAAAATAGATTATAAATGTTTGTCTTTGTTTAGAGTGTTGATTATAAGTTGTTATAAATAATGGTCAGGAAAAAAGCTACACAAAGGAGATTAAATTCAGAGTTCTTGTTTTGAAAAGAAAAAAAAAAAACAGAAGTGGGGATGGGTATAATGCTTTTGTACCCTGTAAAGAGTTGTTACTTACATCAGTTTAATAAAGTGCTGATTGACCAGCAGCCAGGAAGGAAGTTAGGCTGGGCAGCCAGACTAGGAAAATTGTGGGAAGAAGAAAGGCTCAGTCAGCAGTCACCATCCATATGAGAATACCTCATTGGGTAAGGTACCAAGCCATGTGACTAAACATAGATATGAATTATGGGTTAATTTAAGTTGTAAGAGCTAATTAATAATATGCCTGACAGATACTTCCATCTATATGTAGCCTCAGAGGGGCACTCATAAAAGGATTTTGGAACCATCTGAAATTCAGAAATAGGGATGTTTCAGTCTGCAAATGTAAAGAAATGGGAAAATTGAATCAACTAAAATATATTGAGTAAATAATGTGTGCTAGTTATCTTTTACATGTCTTGATCAGGAATGCTACATAGACACCCATCTTCAGTTTACACAGTCAGCTGGAAAGATAGACATGTGTTGTCCAGGAAGTTCATGACCATGCATAATCTCCTATATTTTGGCTCTGGTTCATCGTTCCAGGGTTCATGTGTGAGAAGCTTTATGGAAAATAGTGGGTAAAGTTGTCAATTTTCTGTTGCAGTGATAAAATATCAGGACCAAAATCAACTTATAGAATCAAAGAAGAGGCTACTTTGCCCTATATATTTCCAGACAGTTAGATGTTGGTAATTGCAGGGAACATGTGGCAACAGGAATGGGAAGCTGAAAGATCACAAGTATTGCATTCAATGAGCATAGAAGACAAACTGTAAGTGGAGTGATAAACTCTCAAAGCCTTTCTCCAGTGACATAAGTCTTCCAGAAAAGCTCTTGCCCTGTATTCTCCTCTCCAAACAGCACTACCTGCTGTGCCCAAGTTGTGACACCCAGAGAGACCACTAGGATCCAGTCACGTCCAGAATGCAAGAGCAAGGTAAACACTGTACCCTTTAGCAACACTGACACAAATACACATCTTTTCTTTGTTCTGTACTTGTTCTCATTTATTTAGTTACAGCAACAGAAGAGTAGACTGATATGCAAACTTGTCTGAACATACCAGATAAAAGATTGAGCAATGGTATCAGTAAGGAATCTTTATTTATCAATAAATCATTGTCAGAGCTACTCAAATGAGTTTTCAAAATATCTCAGGTAGTTGCCACACAGACTCTTATCTTTACAGGTTTAAAATAATCAGTCTTGGACACATAGAATTTTTGAACTGGAAGAATGATTAAAGAACTTCCTACCCAAGTTTTTCATCCATTTCAGTTAATGCATAATGATTCCGCAACATGGGACGTGTGATTACGACAATTATACAGAAGTAAACTATTGTTTTCTTATCAAAAGATCAGGAAAAATGAAACCTACTATGTACCAATTGGAAAATTAATTTTTTTAACTCTTTGTTTTCCTTTCTAGGAAGATATTGTGATCCTTAGTTTACAGTCAAAGAGATGAGAACACAATTTTTATTTCATGCACCACAGCTTGCAGTGGCATAGCCAGGCAAGGAATTCAAGTCTTTTACACCAGCAAGTATCCCTCTTTCCAAAATGCAGTATGTTTACTTGGCAATATGTAATTTTTATCCACAAGCAAGACTTTAATCTACAAGAAATCTTCAATCTCTTTGTCTATGGAGTTTATGTACCCAAACACTAGTGGATGCCTGAAATTTCCATGACATATAATAATGAACTTCATATATGCTCTATCTTCCTTACACATATACCATTATAACGAAATTTTAATTTGTGGGTCAAGTACAGTAGGAGATTAAAAACAACAGTTCATAAAATGGAGGACTTAAAATAATATACTGTAATGAATTTAGTAGCATCATTACTCAGGTACTTAGGTGCCCAATATTAAGTAAAGCACAAGTTACCAGAACGGAAGCACTGAGATGCTGCAGCAGACAGTGGCTGTGGTAACAGAGGGCTACTTAGTGATGGATAGGCAGGTGGATTCCACATTGCTTCAGTGGGGACGCTACAGACAAAGTCAAATTCATGTTTGACACGGAGGAGAGTAGGGGACTCGGGATTTTATCACACTCTTTAGAATGGCATGTATTCGAACCCATGTGAATTACATCTTGAATTTTCACGTTAGTGCTTCAGAAAGACAGTTAAGTACAGAAAGATGACGCTATTGAAAGTGAGACAGCAGAGAGGGGAAGACTAAATGTGCATCCATCTCTCCTCCCTGCAGTCAAAAAGAGCCAACAATTCTCAAAATTTAACCCAACATATAAAAGGTACTTCTCCATCCCATGAGACTGAAATGCTGGATTTCTTCACAGGTAGCTTATTTGATCTTATTAAAGGGTCTTTCCTCTAGGCCATTAAAACAAGTACTTTCTGCAGGGCCAGAGCACTCAAGGGTTCTGGCAGCAGTTGATCAGTGAGCTATCTTTGCAAACACTGTACTTCACAGGGGCTGTAAAAGAGAGGCTTTTATCACACTTCTGTGATAAAACAGTGGGGGAAAATACCACTGCGGTCTGCAGTAGGAAGCAAAATGGCCAGACTGAGAACCTGTGAACCCAGGGCTACTAAGCAGCTTCACAGTCTGGGAAATCATTTGGGCCATTGTTTCATGATCTATTGTTTTTGCTGGAAAATAAACCATCAGTTCTGGTGATGGCTAAGGGAACCCTAAACTCCAAGAGGCTCAGGTGCAAGGTTCTACTAGGGGTCAGAGTCATTAGTTTGAAATATGAAGTCAGTGGCCTTATGACCAGCTATAAAACTTGATTTTCAATTTAGATTGTTTTTGAGGTTTAAATAACATCTACTTCATAAGATTTTTGTAGAAGGTGGGTGGGTTTAATATGAAGCACATTAGCACAAAGTTATGATGATGGAAAGAACTCTGAAGCAGGAATCCTGACTCCTGAAGTAGATGACAATTAACAGACACATCCACAACTGGACAATGTGCAGAGACTGACAGCTTTGAAACATTCAGTCCTCAATGGAATGTCTTCATAAAGCCTTTCCCCTCCTGGTTCACGGAACTATGTGGAAGAGGAGGCAGAAATATTGCAAGAGCCAGGGAGAATGAATGGCAATAAGGAAACATTGTTTTGCAGATGCAATGAGAACTATTGTACAACAGGCAATAATGCACACATGAACTCACAAAGAATGAAACAACACACACAGGTGCTGCATAGATCCCTGACAGATGGGGCCCCAGTGCTGAGAAGGGAAAACAGATATGAGTACTCATCCTAAACCAAAAAACTACTTCCAATAGACAATCACTTGGTTTTTCCAGTGGTGTCTCACTGGGTGTATGAATCACACTTAAGGGCAGGTCCCATGCCCAAAAGTAGAAGGGTAATACAAAAGATATTAAGGTAACTTAATGATATGTTTTGTAGAATTTTTGTCTCTTATTTCTTTGTGCATTTTCCTCTTTTGTCTTACTGGCCTTTTGTTTGTATATTGTGATTTTAACTTTGTTTTCCTGTTGTGTGTGTGTGTGTGCTTGTGTTTGTATGCAAATTTCTTGTGCTTTCTTTGTTTTTATTTTTATTTTGTTTTGTTTGTTGTGTGTTTGTTTCCCTGATTGTTTGCTTTCTAGAGAGAAAGCAAGAAAGCATGAAGTTGGGTGAGAGGGAAGGTGGGGAAGATCTGGGAAGAGAGGAAAGTCTGGGAGGAAGTGGGAAAAGAGAAACCATTGGTCAGAATATATTATTTGAAAATAGCTATTTTCAATAATATATATTATATTTATATTTACATAAAAAATTTAGATTTATTTATTCTTTCTCCTTTCAACCTAATAAATGGTATCACGGAATTACAGAGTAATCACCTTGAAAACCAGCATTCACAAAAGCTCATTCTATGCATTATCATATACTATCCACTTAACATGCCTTACAAGGCTGGAAAGGCAGCTATAGATCCCCAACTATCTTGAAGGAATGAGGTGCCAAATGATGACCTACTTACCCAAAATCACAAAGGATTTAGTCACTTAGACATAATTTTGCCACATATATTTAGTGTGCATTTCCCTGACATGTGCCAAGGTAACATATTCAAAAAGACTTGAAGTCAGCTGTACATTTTACTGAAAACAAATTAGACTAAGAACTGACCAGGCTCACCTGTATCGAAATGGACTCTAATATCATAATCATTCCTAGCAAAACATGTTCTTGTACATCTGTTGGCTTTATAAATAACTACTAGCCTCTGTGAACAAGTACCACTGTTCACATTCCCTGGCTGCTGAAGACAGACTTTTCCATAGATAACCAGTAGTATAGTTATTTGTTGCTACTTTGATACAACACTCTTTGCAGCATGTTTTATGTTACAAGTTGTAAGGAGAGGGCCCCTTATTTACTCCTACTGCCTGGCTAGCTTACACCCGAAATAACCATACAGAATCAATTAAAATACTGTGTTAATTAAAACACTGCCTGACCATTAACTCTTAACTTCTTACTGGCTAACTCCTACATATTAGCTCAACTTATCTCCATTATCTGTGCATCACCACTTGACAGTGGCTTACCAGAGATTCTAACCAGAGTCCATCTCTGGTGGAGGATCTATGGCTTCTCTGACTCTACCCTTCTTTCTCCCAGCATTCAGTTCTGTTTTCTCCACCTACCTAAGTTCTGCCCTATCAACTAGGCCAAGGCAGTTTCTTTATTCATTAACTCATGAAAGCAACACACAAATAGAAGGAACTCCTGCACCAATATAATACTATAGTAGGCTCTTCAAGAACATTTCAAGGCTATCGAAGTAGACAGACAAGGTGTCTGGGTCCCAGCATAGGTTTTCTCTAGAAAGCACTGCTTTGTGCAAAGACCCCTCATTCACATGGACTCCCCTTTTTTCCCTTCAATTTGAGAATTTTACAGACGATCTAGTTCCATGGTTGTTTTCAAATCTAACATTACAGATTGCTGTGGGTCAATGGTCTTGTACCCGTAAAGATTTGTTGCTTGTATTTTGATAAAATGCTGATTGGCCAATAGCCAGGCAGGAAATATAGGCAGAGTGATCAGAACAAAAGAGGAAAGATTGAGTCTGCAACCATGACACAGCCGCAGAGGATGCAAGATGAGAATGCCTCACTAATAAAGGTACCAAGCCAGGCGACTAACACAGACAAGAATTATGGGCTAATTTAAGATGTAAAAATTAGTCAATAAGAAATCCTGAGCTACTATGCCAACTAGTTTATAATTAATGTAAGCCTCTGTGTTCTTTGAGACTAAATGGCTGTGGGACAGAAACTACTGTCAACAAATGGCACCCAGCAGTGATTTAAATCATACAGTTTCTGAGTGATTTTTTCAGGTATGAACAGCCAGGAATGAACAAGCAGGCTCATACAACACCAGATTCTAAACCCTCAGCCACAGAATTTTTGAAATCTCCAGAAAGAATGACAATTGCATGTGGTTAGAAAGAAGCACTCTAAAAAAAGAAATCCCACAATAGCTCAGAATTGAGTATAATAAAAGGTTATTTATTTAGGGGTAGACTCACAAATCACAATCCTCTGCTCAAGTGGGGAACAGCAACTGAATCCAGCCAGCTGGGAAAGAGGACAAACACTTGTTTACATTGATATATATAGTTTAAGAGGCCAATCCCCAGTGGGTGGGTAAATTAAAAGCTACTGGCAGGAGGAATTCCTACAGTACCTCCCCCTTTTTTAAAATAAAAAAGTTCTAAGTCTAGTGCAAAGTTATATGCAATAAGAACAAGTATTAAGTATAAAAATTAGAATTACAACCAGTATAAACAATATCAAGCAAGAAGTATGTAACAGATGTTTCAATAATTATCCTATCCTAATGAATTTGTAAAAGTCTTGTATAATAAATAAATTGGCCAAGTCATGAGAGGAAAGTAACTACAATTATCTGGTCTTCAACCCCATTTAAGGCCCGAGAAGGGAAATATTACTTGAGTAAGCAAGAAGTGCAATCAAGCAACTTCCAAAATGTGCAACAAATGGCAATCACCAAAAGTCTCATTTGCAACATTGGAGTAACCAACTTTGGCTAAGGCCTAGAGTAATTAACAGACCATATTCAGAGGCAGGAAATTTTTCAAAACCATCTTACCCTGTCTTGGCAAGACTTGACAGTCTTTTTTCTTGTGTCTTGCTTGTCCTGTCTGGACATCGTGCATTTTGTCAGTGATCAATATATGGGCAGTTCCTTCCCCAGAGGCCAATTTTCTCAAGAAGAAAACAAGCTCCAACTGGAGTGTCTTTTGTGCTCAACAATCTCTCGGGAATAGATGGGTGCTGCCAGGAGCAATTGTGTCTCATGTCAACAGAACCCTAAGTTATTTAAATGCCATATTCTATAGCTCTTTGAAGTGGTTGAACATTACCTATCTGTGCAGAATACAATGTCTATGTATCTAAAGAACCTCATTAGTCTAACTATAAGTATGACAAACACGAATGATTATTGACCAATGAATCTTAATACCTATATAATTTTAAGACTTCATATTAGAATATTAAACAATCTTTATAAAACTATGCAACAAATGACAACAATGATCCAAAAATGTAAGCAATGTATAAGTATCTTAATCAGAGGTAGAAATGTATATTGCAATATGATAAATATATCCTAAAATTGTATCAATATACAAAATGTCTTAAGCAGAGGTAGAAGCATGCATGCATACAATATAACAACATAACTTTGCCTAGATATACAAATATTATAGACAAAAATGAACATATTCAATATAATTTAAGTTTGTATCAATATACAAGAATCTATACCAATGTAAATTGTCTGTAAATGATAGATCGCAAGTATTCACTCCATTACTCACTATTATTATTAGTGTGAGTAAGCTCAAACAAATCTATTATCCCATCCAATTTCCTCTCCTTTTTTTCCAAAGATATCCTTGATCCTACATAATTTTCCCCAACCTCCAACCTTCTACTAATTGTAATCAATCCCTAAATGATTTCCCTAACATTGAGGACAAACTTTGTTGGGAGAGGGGATGTTGTTTTCTAGAATTACTTCCAGCTGTCATGGGGGTGTTGTTCTTTCTATGGGATCCTGTGAAAGTAAAATTATGGTTAAGTTTCAAGATTACTGTATGGTATAATTGAAAATAGTCTCTAAATATTTGGTAGGGTTTTTCTAAGGTTCCTATTTGAATTCTGGCCAGAACATTGTGAAAGAGTGCACCATTTCACCTAAGCAAGTTGGAACCAACTTGAGCAGCTGGTATCCAAAACAGGTCTTATAGTAACACTATCAGTATCATGATGTCATATCGACCAGGTGAAGTTGTTATTGTGGGTTCCCATCTTCTTCCTGGAAACATCAAAGATTACTGCAGGAAAATTCATTGTTTATTGTGGAAAATAAATATGTTTAACATATTTATTTGTATAAACATATACAGACATATATATTCAACAGAAGGTATGAGAAAGACAAAAATAGGTATGAAGAAAGAAGAAAACTAAAATTTTTTCGAAATTCTTTCTTCTTTCTGTCCCAAACCAGACGTGATGTGAGACATGAGACAGAAACTCTGAATTTTTCTTTTAACAACATGTTTGGATTTAGAGAATGACTGAGCCATTGTCCATCTCCAAAGCCAGCTCTATATATTTATATATATATTTATATGTATATGTTATATCAACTGTTCTTACAAGTCATGTTCCTTTTTCTTGATGATGCTTATTGGATAGTTGTTTTTTTATTCTGTCAGCATCCAAATAGCCAGAGTCTCTAGAATTTTTGAAGATGTGTATTTTCCTATAAAGACAAGAACAGAATGCTTCCACAACCTTATGTGGTTTCCTTACCACCAGTATGGTTGTCACCATTGTGGATGAGCTGTCATTTCTCTTTCTCAAGAGATTTATTTTTTCAAAGTATGCATAGTTTTTCTTCTCTTGCAGAAACGAGCAAAACTCCTTCTCCAACATAGCACATCTCCTGGCTTTCATTATGAGGTCAACACATTCTTGAAATACACTGGCTGCTTTATTTCAGAAGACTTTTTGATTATCCAATGTCTCTCTGCTGCTGTTGTCCTTTTCTCATTAGTGTTAAGAAAATTCAAGATTAATAAAGCATTATATAACCTGTTTCTGGGGTATGATCTGATGAGTGTTTCCAGGACTTCTCACAGTGCATTTTTATCCTTTGGTTTTATATACCTTGAATTGTTCCAAGTTAATCTCTTCCCCCAGAAGCCATTGTTATTTAGAGTTGTATCCTTTATCAATTACAGAAACATTTCTAAGACAAGCACTGGATTCCTTTAAGACAGTAACTCTGACATAGAGTGAAAAATCTGGTTAGGACAGAAGTATCCCATGAATCTTCAGAAACACCAGCTTGAACAAGGCAGAGTTCTGATGTGGGAGTGTCGTATATCAATCTGTTGATTTCATTGGTTAAGTAATAAAAGAACTGCTTGGCCCTCATAGGTTCAAACATAGGTGGGAGGAGTAAACAGAATAGCATGTCGGGAGGAAGAGGAAGTGAGCTCGTCTGGAGCAGAGACGCCATAGCTCAGCTCTGGGGAGACACGCGATGAAGCTCCGACTCAGGATGGATGTAGGCTAGAATCTCCCCGGTAAGCGCACCTTGTGGTGCTACATAGATTATAAGAAATAGGTTAAGAGGTTGAAACTAATGGGCCAGGCAGTGCTTAAAAGAATACAGTTTGTGTGTTGTTATTTCGGGCATAAGCTAACTAGGCGGCCGGGGTGCTGGGGACGCAGCCCCGGCCGCTCCTATTACTACAGAGTTCTCTTGCCATTCTCTGAAATGTTATTGCCTCCCTTTTTGCTCACAGAATTCCTATGTATTCCTTAAACAAATCCAAATGCAATCTCCTCCACCTTCTAGTCAAAATAAATTGCTTCTTCTCTATTCTCAGCGTCTTCCCTATTCATTGTTCTTATCAAATTTATCATATTTTACCATTTTTACTAGGTAAATATTTATCTTCATATCTGCTCAGGTACCAAAATACTTGCAAGCTGTAATTCACACCAAGGTACTCAATACATGCTTAGTGAATATATAACAAATGACCTTTGATGATAAAGTTTGTTCTGCCTTGAACTGCTACCTCCCTTTTTATTTCTATCTGTACTCTAAAGATTCTTCGTTTCTGGGTCAGTTTTACAAACTTTAATAACTCCTCCCCTGAAAAGCATTGGAATGAGTATTCAAGTGTGTCCTCTCTTCTACATGACCACTCTTGTTTTTTCCCTTATCTAAGGTTATCAGATTGTTTTGTATTATACTTCCCCAAACACATTCTTTATTTCTCCTATGTTGACCATCCTTATACCCTGAAAAATCATAGCAGGGTCTTGTAAAGTAAAAACTTGTCAAGTGAAAGTATAAACCTCTAGGATAATCACATACATTTTTTCTCCAAGTTACACTAGAACAATATTAAAATGTAGAAGTCATGAGATTCCAAAAATAATGCTTTTCTTCTCATAAAAAGTGGTGGTTAGCTTTCTGAATTCAGACATTAAAAATAAAGTTCAGTTATCTAGGTCTCTGGGTATATCTATTACTTATGGTCATTATTACTGTCATTGCTATTGTTTGCATTGTTACTTATCCTGCAAAGGGACAGACTCAGATGGGCATATAATATAGATATTACTACCATGTGATATACTAGTTCTAATGTAGACTAAGTAGTAAGTCAATAATGTTCTTATCTCACTATTTACAATAGAAACAAATAGAAACAAAGAAGAGAAATTAATTATTAATGCATGCATTTTCATATGCTAGTTCTCTAAAAATATAAGATATACTTACATGCACACACCATGCCTTCCCCGTTCTTACAGACAGACTGGCAACATTTCTATTTGGTACATTCCCACTTCTTAGGATTCATTGAATAATGAGCAAATGAATAGATAAACAAATAGCCTTGAGGAAAGTGATTTTTATCCCTTCCCAGCCAAAACATATACCAACAGGGTCTTCCCAGTCCTTTTAAGATAAATTAAAACGAAATGAGTTATAATCAAAGTAAACCATTTTCTTTAAACTTTAAAATAACCTATTTTCACCACTGTATATAACATGCAAAGAGAAATGTGCTGACTGGTTGATTGGTTTTATATCAACTTGACACAAGCTAAAATCATGTTGGAAGAGGGAACCTCAACTGAAAAAAATACTCCTATCAGACAGGACAGTAGGTAAGATTATAGTGCATTTTCATGAATGATGATTGATATGGGAGGGCTCAGCTCATTGTACATGGTGCCACCTCTGGGATGATCATTCTGACTGCTTTATAAAAGCAGGATGAGTGTGTCATGGGGAAATGCCAGTAAACAGCATTCTTCTAATGGTCACTGCATCATCTACTGCATCCAGGTTCCTGATCTGTTTGAGTTTCTGCCATGACAACTACTTTGCTGTGGAACCAACCATAAAATGAAATAAACCCTTCCTTCCTCAAGTTGTTTTAGGTCATGCTGTTTTATCACAGAAAAAAAAATAACTAAGACAAGAAGGATAGACTTTTGTCAGTCAGTGAGAACCTCTTCTACAGAAAGGGTACAGTTCACATTATAACAATACTCCTAAGCATGGTGTTAAACTTGGAAAACTATTTATACATTTTTGAGATTTCAAAACAAATGTTACTAGGTGAGTGGGTATCTGGGATTGACACAATCATCTGACATTATAACTAACAAAAAATAAATAACAAATGAAGTAGAGCCAACATTTTGGTAGAAAGAGGTTCAAAGTACTAAAAGAATAAGAGAAAAATCATTTCCTGTCAGAAAAGCATTGGAGGTTCTTGACTGAGCGTACAAGAGGCAGCTGTCCGTCAGCGTGGAATCTATTAGAACATACAGAACATATTAGAGCATACAGAGATAACCGCAGATGGCTTGGGGTAAAGGCTTCACACAGAATAAAGGCTTCAAACATCTGAGCTCTAAAGAGTGACACTGTGTTGACTACAGGAGACAGAACCATTGCAATTAACCAGAGGGCTGCTTGCCTGAAAGGATCCTGGGAACTACTTAAACACACTTGCTGCTCCACTATGGCCTGTTAGCCAGCCTCATCTATGGAAAGATATTCCCCCAGTTACAGGTCCATATTCATGTCCCATGACAAAGCATCTTTCAGAAACTGTCTGTGCCAAGACTACTGAGCTGTTTTCACACGGGTTTCTATTCAAACAATATGATCATGGGAATTAAATACACAGGTAAACATTGACAAGGACTGTCCAGAATATATAAAACCCTGGATGACCATATTACTCTTGACAGCACAGAAAAAGATATAGCACTTAAACCAGAAATAGTCAAACCTAAGCAATTGTTGGAAATTAAATAGTGGAGCTAAAAACAAGTTATAATGGAAATGCACCAACCCTCTAAAGCAATGTTAAAAACTTCATGACATTGCAGAGTTTTCCTGAGTTCCCTGCTTTCAGCAGACTTGAAGAGATTGCACTAGTAAAATTGTCAGCCACAGAGTTTGTCTTGTACCTCATTACCTGGAAATACTACTGGGGTTTTTACACTCTTCCAAATGACTATTTATAGCCTCACACCTTGACCTTGTACACCACTGCAAAACATTTAGAGAAAAGAGAATAGCAAAATGTGAACTTTGCATAAGCATGAATTCCTTGATTTGGGGGGTCTCAAAGAAGAAACATGTGGTAAATTGTTGCATTGGCTTAAAATTAAATATGGCTTATTTATTCACATTAAACCAAGAAAGCTGTTTGTAGAAACAGCAGTATTGCTATTGCTTCTCAGGACTTCCCTATGGTGTTACCTAATCTTTCCCAAGATTGCAAGAGTCTTAAAAAGACATTCCATACCTTATTAAGTTGTAGGAAGCAGCATATATTTTATAATACTTTAAGGTGAACAAAAATAATAAAAATGCAAAGTCACTATTGAGTAAGTACTGGCATTAAGTAGGAAGCAAATGTCTGAAGAGCTAACTAATGAAAAAATATGAGAAGCTGAGAACAAGGGAAAAAAGTGGGCAAACAAGGCCAAAGAACTGAGTCAAGTTTCTCAGAACTCATCAGTGATGAAGGAAACATAAGCTTTGGAGTCTGATGTGTCCTTAAATGCCCCTATATGCACTCATAACTTTGGAATGTTTTAGCCTATCTGACCCTCAGTTTTCTAATCTGCATGAGACATTGTGGAGGCGTTTTAATTTCTTCAGTGGGAGAATTTTGAGAAAATTTAATTGAACTTCCAAATTAATAGATTTCCTAGACTGCACAAACAAAAAACACTAGAGGGTAACTCATGATTGATTATAGAGGACCCTGGAGAACTTTTATTCACCAAAAGTCATACACTTACATTTCAAGGGAATGAGTGAGACACAAAGTCAAGAAGACAGTCCTGTCTCTAAAGGTGGAGACAGTACATCATACTTTGATCAGAGAGAAATGGCTGCGATCTATAGTACTATTGGAATCCCAAAACTATTCTGTAGGAATCAAGGGTTTCCTGCACCCTTTCAATAAAGAAGAGAGACAGCATGCACTTGGATGCTATGCTAGTTAGGGTTTGCTGTCAATTTGTCATTAATGGAACTTACTTAAGAAAGGTATATTAATTGAGAAATTGCCTCTATGAATTTGGCCTGCAGCATATCTGTGGTGCATTTTCTTGATTGCTACATGATGGAGAAAGGCCAAGCCCACTGTAGGCAATATCATTCCTGGATAGTCCTGATGTGTATAAAAAGCTGGTTGAGCATGAATCAATGGGAGCAAACTAGCAATGAGTGTTCCTTCATGGTTTCTGCTTCAAGTTTCTGCCCTGTTTTCATCTCTACCTTGCCTACATCCCTGTGCTGACTTCTATGATGGACTGTTAACTGGAAGTGAAACCTAAACATTCTCTTTTCTTCTTCAAGGTTCTTTTAGCCATGCTGTTTACCAGAGAAACAGAAACCAAACAAGGACAAAATTTAGTACCAGCAGAGTGTGACTGGTGCTTTGATTTTGAAGGAATTTGAGAGTTTAGAGTTGAGAAGGGCATTGAATCCTCAGAGTATAATGGCTTTCTACGGGAACCTGGAAAATGAGAAAGTAGAAATAAATGGAGGCCTGGATTATGATGTCTCAGAATTAAGCAAGGACTCTAGCAAGGCTACTGGTATAATATTTTGGATTAGGAACCAGTGAATTCTGAAACTTTTGTCTTACTGGAACAATACATGTGGTTAGCTGGAGCTGGAAAATCATCTCTGGTTATTAAGAACTCAGTATCATTGAAGGAAATATTTTTGAAATGAAAAAATAAAATTCCTTAGGGTCAGCACACAGAAGATGTTGTCCAGAGGGACTGAAGGCTCTATCTCAAGATAACAGTTAAATTTGGCAGCTTGTAATCAT
Organism: Neodon shergylaensis; assembly: GCA_025134845.1. Classification (NCBI taxonomy): domain Eukaryota; kingdom Metazoa; phylum Chordata; class Mammalia; order Rodentia; family Cricetidae; genus Neodon; species Neodon shergylaensis. Next base: position 3,873,221 of record JABTXL010005547.1, on the reverse strand, counting down.
CTCACATGTGGTATTGGTTTCAGAGAGACTAAGGGAGAAGAAGACTTGGCACTATGAAAGGCCAGTAGGAGAAAGCCTCAGTTAGAGTAAAGCCCACAGGACATGGAAGGTGGCAGAAATCTTGGGATAACCACCAAGGACAGTGGAATGTAGACAGTAGAGTTGCCCTGAGCTTATGAGAGAAACTGTGTGTTGCAGATGGCAAAGCAGGAAAAGTGGGACTGCTTGAAACCTCTGGAGCCTGTAGTACAAGGCAAGCAGTGGGACTAGTTTAGCCCAGAAATAACCAGGCAGAAATTGTATTAACCAAAACACTGCCTGGCCCATTATCTCCAGTCCCTTATTGGCTAACTCTCATATATTAGTTTAACCCATCTCCATTAATGTGTATTGCCACTTGACTGTGGCTTACTGGCATGAGTATAACCAGCGTCCATCTTGGAGAGGAGAGCCACAGCATCTGTCACACTGTCCTCTTCCTCCCAGCATCCAGTTCTGTCTTTCCCACCTATCTAAGTTCTGCCCTATCAAAAGGCCAAGGCAATTTCTTTATTTGACCAATGAAAGAGACATATAGAACGAAGACCCTCCTACACCATTTCCCCTTTTTCTATATAAACAAAAAAGAAAAGCTTTCATTTTAACATAGTAAAATTACATATAACAAAGCAGTTATCAGGCAAGAATTACAGTTACAATATTTATATCTACTTTATCTTTTATCATAATTAAGGAAAACTATGATTATAACAATCTATCTATTCTTCAACTCCATCAAAAACTCCAGAAAGATATAATATTACATAAGTAAACAAAAAGTAAGCAACTTCTAAACTCTAGAAATAACAGAGACATCTCACTACCTGGATAATCACCCAAAGTTCTTTTGTACCCTTGGGGCATCCATATTCAGCCTACAGGTCCATAGTATTCAGCAGACATTTCCATGAAGCAGGAAATTTCAACGACAGCTCAGTCACTTTCTTTTGTATTCTGCAGAATGCCTAGCAGACTCTTTCATGAAACAGAACCCCAAAGGAACATCTCACTTTTAGGCAAGTTCAGCAGTCCTCACTCTGTGTGTGGGTTCTTTATGTTCAGTTTATGCAACAGTCCAGGCAAGAGCAGTTTCTTGCCCAAATGGCTATCAAACTTTATAAGGAGCCTCTTCGATGCCCATCTTTCCTTTTGAAGTAGATTGGTGCTGCCAGGATCAGATGTGTCTCATTGTCATGTAAAGCCCTAAGTTATTAAAACATTAGATGCCATATTCTGTAGTCTTTGAAAGATATGAAGAATGCCTATCTACCTGAAATATATCTCATATATCTAGAAAATCTAACTAACATGACTACAAGCTTGACTATTATTGATGGTTATCTATTAACAACCTATACTTCCTAATTATACATTACATTTTTAAATGAACTACACAATCACAATACCTTAATCAAGTTCAAAATTACATATACATATAACAAAATTGACCTTAAATTAGTATCAGTAAATCAAGATTCATATCAATGCGAATTATTCATATCTGTATCATATCCCCCTTTAAATGCATAAGAACATTTATAAACAATATTTGGGAATATGGGCACAGTTATTTCTCTCCAAACTGCTTTGTGCTTTATGGGAGCACTGTTATTCAGGTTTTTCATGGTATAGTCTGTGTGCTAGATTTATCTCAGTTGGAAGTTGAGTGAAATAATTTTCTGAAGGTGTTCATGGCAACCTTTCAGGAGGGGTGTGGTCTATTATACCATATTGGGATAGAAGCAATCCACAGGGTCTCATCTTCTGTAAAAACAAAAGAACCTCTTTTCCAAAGCATCATATCCTTAGACCAAAATTCTGAAGTCATTATACCTTTAGAACATAAATGTTGGTTTAGTTTGGCAGCCCATACAATGAAATGTTTTTCAGTACTTAGTTCCTTCACAGTCAAAAAACTCAAACAAAACACAATAATACAGAGAATCCAGACTCTTTGTGAGTTTTCCATTTTAAGTGGCTTATTTTTCTTCATTTCTTTTAATATATAACTATCTGTACTCTGTCTCTTTAAAGACACTACTCTTTTTTAAAGCATTAACTTTATTCTCTATATTCTTTTTCTTCTCTCTCCCAAGCCTATGTGTGTCTGTCTAACACTATGACCCATTTAGAGGTCTTTTATGTCTAAATCTGTCCTATTGCATTGTCTTTAATTCCCTACTGTCTTGAAGAGCTTTTAAAATGCTAAGCTCTTAAGAATCTAAGCTGTGACAATCCCAGATCAAATGCAGGTATTGCTTGCTTTTCCAGTCTAGTCCAACATGGCAGAGCCACTTTTGCCTCTGAGTCAGTTGTGTCTCTGAACCACGGAGCAGCAGGCTGCTCTGGATATTGGCTCCACCTCTCTCCAATTTCAAAATGGTAAAAGTACCATTTCTTCTAGCTCTGGGGCCTCCAGGTAAGAGCTGCACTCAGCACTTTAACCCTGAGAATGAGCTTTTTATCTGAGTTACAGTCAAATCTGCCAGGCAGAGAACTGCACAGCCTGGAAACATCTCTCTGTTTGGCGGCACAAATCTGCCATGTTCTCCTGCTTGTGCACACCCAATAAATCTGATTTTGCTACCTGCCCAGGCGGAGAGCACTGAGCCATTGGTATAGTCTCAGAGTACTTTCTCCCCCATCCTGAACAGGCACACAAACATCTGAGCCCACAAATGCTCCATAGCTGGAGTTTGCAGTGGCAGGGCCCAGAGAGCCTTATTTTTAAATGGTGCGGCTTTTTTTTAATGGCTGCTGAGTCAGGAAATTCTCTCTACAGCACACAACCTGCAAACAGGAAAAAAGTTAATCTCTCTCTTTCTCTCCTTTTTAAGCCCTCATAGGTTTTATGTGGAGTTAGTAGACCACGTTGAAATGCCACTCTGTAGTATGAGGCAAGCAGCAAGCTGCATCCCACCACCCAGCTATCTTAGCCCCAAAATAACCAGGCAGGAATTGTATTAACCAAAACACTGCCTGGCCCATTATCTCTAGCCCCTTATTGGCTAACTCTCATATATTAATTTAACCCATCTCTATTAATGTGTATTGCCACTTGGCTGTGGCTTACTGACATGAGTATAACCAGCATCCATCTTGGAGAGGAGAGCCACAGCATCTGTCACACTGCCCTCTTCCTCCCAGCATCCAGTTCTGTCTTTCCCACCTATCTAAGTTCTGCCCTATCAAAAGGCCAAGGCACTTTCTTTATTTGACTGATGAAAGCAATACATAGAAAGAAGATCCTCCTACATCAGGAGCCCAGAAGATTATAAGTGAGTCTAAGATGTTGGACACTGAGGTCTTTATACCATTGCTTTCATCTGACTAGAATTATGCCCTTTTCCTTCTGGAATAAGAAAAGTATATAATTTATTTTTATTCTCTAAGAATAGACAGTTAAGACACTTTGTGTTTAACTTGAACTTTTTAATTTGGAAGATTTTTTAAACTGTTACACTGTTAAAGTTGTATTCCATTTTGTATTACTATATTACTTTATTAGCATGTGATCTTGGGGATCTTGTGTTTGTCTGTCATGTGGATAAGAAGTGAATTATATTGGTTAGTTTTTTTTTTACAAACTTAACATCAACTATAATCACCTGGGAAGAAAGAATTTTTGTTGAGAATTTTTCCCCATCAAATTGTCCTATTATATATCTGTGATCCTTTTTAAATTGCTGATGATGTAGGAAGGATCAGCCCACTGTGGATGGTTCTACTCTCAGGTAGATGTCCTGGGTGAAATAAGACAGCTAGATGAATATAAGCCAAAGATAGCAAACCAATAAACAATGATCCTCTGTGACTTCTTCTTCCAACTCCTACCTTGAGTCCTGCCTTGAATACTCTTGATAATGTTCTGTGACCAAGTAAATTTTTTTCATCCCCAGGTTGCTTTGGGTCATGGTGTTAGTTTTTGTCAACTTGACACAATCTAGTTTTTGTCTAGTTGACACAACTTGGCACAGTCATTTAGAAAGAGGGAACTTCAACTGAAAAAAAAACCCTCTTTTTCTCTGCACAAGTCTGTGGGAGAATTTTCTTGATTCAGAATTGATGTGGAATGGTCCAGCCCACTGTGGGCAATGCTATCCCCAACCAGGTGGCATTGAGTTGTATAAGAAAGCAGACTATCAAGAAATGTTCTTCCATGGTCTCTGCTTCAGTTGTTTCCTCCAGGTCCTCACCATGAGCTCTGACATCTTTCACAATGGACTATAAGATGAAATAAACCCTTTCCTTTCCAGTTTCTTTTGGTTATGATATTTTTATTATATAGCAATAGATAGCAAATCAGGACAGTAACACAAAAGGAAATTAAAGCAGCTGGGTTTGTGGGAATCACAGCTGAAGGAGCCTATGTATTTAGAATTGTCTATCTGATTGTGTTCCTCTGGTGGTTAGAATTGGGGCATGGACTGAGCAGTTGTGGCACATGCCTTTAATCCCTGTACTCAGGAAGCTGAGGCAGGCAGATCTCTATGAGTATGAGGCCAACCTGGTCTACAAAGTGTGTTCCAGGAGATCCAGAGCTATTGTTACACAGGGAAACCCTGATTTATAAAACCAAAATGATAACAATAATTCCAACAATGACAACAAGAATGATAATGGTGATAATAATAGTAATAATTGGGGCACAAGGAAAGTATGTGGCACTATTTAGTGTCAAGTAAATAATTATCAATATTTTATGCTCCAGAAAACTTGCATGTAATATTCTGGACCCTTATTATTATAAAGATTAAAAACTCAATATGCTCTCCACATTGAATTGAACTACAGATGAACAAGGGAAAGAGAACCATAGTAGCCCATGCAACACTGAGTTTATATTTGAGACATCAGTAAGAATCACAGGTAAAGGTCATGTGTAGCTCATTGGTACAACATTTCCCAAGCACTCATGTGGCCCTGTGTTAGATCCTAGTTACAGACAGACAGACAGACAGACACAAACACATACACACACATGTACACATACATACACAAACACATGCACACACACACCAGAGCAGCATCAGCTTGATATGATGATATAATCCTAGAATGAAAGATGAGCAAGAAAAGATGACTGCAGAATCTGTGTAAACACACTTACCCTCTTACTTCAGACAGTGCATCAGTGGGACTCTTCCATGTGTTAGGTGGATAATTTCTCTTTAATACCTTCAAACTATGAAGGAGAGCTATTTATTGCATGACATTATTCAAGCCTCATATTCCTCAGATGAGTGGTTCCTCAAATAGCTGAATATCACAATGTTTTTACTGATTAGGTATTATATAACATTTTAATTTAATATTTTATATTTTGTCTACAAATAATTTTGATAGATACTCAACATTTGTACACATCTATGGGGCTCAGAATATCTTAAGCATTAATGTCTACATTCACAAACATCTGCATTGATGACCTTTTGACCATCAGAATGTTCATCCCCCAGCCAAGAATGCTACACCCTGTGAATTCTACCCACATTCCCATCCTCATCACCAGTTAAAATCTGTAAAGTAGCATTGTGTTTCTAACTTAATCAAATATAAAGCAAATCAAACATGTAGTTTTCCAAATGAGAGTCAGATACCTTCACAATGCACCATATAAACAAATGCTTCACTGAATTTTGAATAAAAGTGAGGGAAGAGCTACATCAGTACAAATGTGATTAACTGATAACAACACGCCTGAATGAGTGGTACCACAGCACGTTAGGAAGGATCATTCACTTCTGCCAACCATCAACTTTGAACCTTACCAGTTTCGTCTTGTGTTTATTTGCTTTTCCTTAAGAGCTGTAAGTGTAAGAATACATATTTTATGTTTAATTAACTATGAGATTAAATCTTCCTTGACTCAAAACACAGTAACTTTTATTTACTCTTTTGAATTTATATGCATCAAAATTGCTTTGGTTATTCTATGAACTTGACAGATGAATAGACTTGGTTAGTCACCACTACAAAGAAAGTCACACTGTCCCATGAGCCCCAAAGTTGTCCCATGAATCATTTGGCACCCCCCCCATACTTTAACACTGGAAGTGAGTTTTAAGTTCTCCATCTCTGTAGCTTTATATTGAAAGTATCTCATTTTCTTGGGTAAAGAGAGCTTACTGCACTTTTAGAGGACCTGAGTTTTCTTCCCAGAATTCACATCAGTCAGGCATCAGGCCGCTCACAGCTGCCTATAACTCCAGCTCCAAGGGATCCAATACCCTATGTTGGCCTCCACAGGCATGTGGGCATGTGCATTCATATGCACATACCTACATCCAGACAAGAACATATATGAATAATTTAAAAGTAAAAATAATTCTTGAAAAAAGAAAATGAGAGGAGCTGGAGAGATGGCCTTGCAGTTATGAACATCAGTTGCTCTTTCAGAGGTCCCAGGTTCAGTTCTCAGTGCCCAAATGGCGATTCACATCCGCTTATAGTTCCAGTTCCAGAGAATCTTATGTGGTGCACAGATATACATGCAGGTAAAGAACCAATGCATATGAAAATATAAGAATTAAAGAAACCTTTTAATTTAAAAATGAGAATTCTAGTGTTTGTGCACTCTGTGCATTCCCTGAAGCCATCTTTGAGAACTTGAATTGCTCAGCATTTTTCCCTTGCCAAGAGGCTCTGCAATGTAACTTACTGCAGAGCTGATACTAATTCTCTAAAAGCTGATGAAGAAAGCAACTGTTTGTACTTACTTGTCACCTGTAAATTATTCTTGCTCAAATATTTTATCAGTTATTTTTTTTCACCCTTTGATGTGGGTTTTTTGCCTATTATAGAGTATTGATAATAAATTTATATTCTGAATTTTAGTGTTTTTTCAGACACATGGATTGCAAATATTCTTCCAGTGCATAGTTTGTCCTTTAATTTTTTTAACAAGTCTTTTACATATATGATTATTTTGATGATGGTCAGTTTCTCCTCATTTGTGTTTTACACTTTAAGAATTATTATCTATGTAGATGTTCTCCTTTGCTGAAATTTCATACTACTGTAACTGTATCCATTTTCAAAGGGATTCCTGACTGGAAGTAAAGGTTTCTTACTTGCTGTCACTTGATTGCCACCATTGTCATAGGATGACTTAAGACCTGTAGATACAAAGACAATGTTTTGTATTCTATCAGCCTTATCAAATCTCTTTATTATTCCTTGACCAAGGTTTTTTCTCAACTTTGTCTAGACTTGGCTTTTCATTCCTGAATGCACCGAATTCAAGTAAGAAGTAATAAAAGAAAACTGTATGGCAAAATCCCCATTGGCTTGGTGGTAGTGTGAACTTGGAAGTTCTCCCTATGCCAGTCATCTTTCTGTTGCTAAAACTGGTCTCGCTGAACATAGTGGACAATGAGGACTACTGAGAGCTCAAGAACAATGGCAATGGGTTTTGATCCTACTGCACGTATTGGCTTTGTGGGAGCCTAGGCAGTTTGGATGGTCACCTTACTAGACCTGGATGGAGGTGGGAGGTCCTTGGACTTCCCACAGGACAGGGAACCCTGTTTGCTCTTTGTGCTGATGAGGGAGGGGAACTTGATTGGGGGAGGGGGAGGGAAAGGGGAGGCGGCGGTGGGGAAGAGACAGAAGTCTTTAATAAAAAAATAAAAAAAAAAAGAACTGACAGAAGAGGAGAGGAGGCTTATTTGGGCTCATAGCTTCAGAAGTTTTGCTCCACACTCTGCTGGACCATAGCTTAATGGTTCGAGGGTGGAGTCTAGAACACTGCTTAATCTTGTGGCAGCCAGAAAACAGGAGTGGGGAAGAAGAAAAGAAGGAATAGTGGCCAAAGTCGGGTTCTCTAGAGCTGGAGTTACTGACGTATAGGCTGTTGTGAGGTGCCTAACATAGGTGCCAGGAACTGACTCAGGTCCTCTAGGAGAGCAGTATACTCTGAGCCACTGAGCCACCTCTCCAGCACTGGTGGGTGACATTTCAGAGGAACTTCAGGAAGTAGGGAACTGGGGTTATGATCTTAGAGCATATGTCTGAGTCAAGGGAGTCTCAGTTTCTCTCTGTCTGTCTGTCTCTCTCCTCTTTTGCCCTTCCTCCTTCTCCCCACCCCCAGAGAATTTAAAAATAAATAAAACATGTGTAAAAATGAAGTGTCCACCAGCTCCCAGAACATCCCCTGTTATGAACCACACATTTAGCTACAGTCTTTGCAGGGCCTTCCAAACCCAACATGTAGCTCTTGTTTGCCTTAAACCTTCCTAGTGCTGTTTGTGTCTTACATCCTCAAGCAAATATTCCATGAATCTTGCCCTTGACTTTTATCAGAACAAGACAACATGAGTGCACTAAACCATTTTGACAAGAACTGGAATATCTGCCAAATGTTTTTGGATTTTATTGTATTTTAGTGTATTCTCCACACTTGAGAAACACAGTTGCCTCATACGCTTGAATAAAGTTTAGCACTTAACTTCTACAGAAAAGCTTGAGGGAACTAACTGCTTTGATTCCACTTTACAGGTATGTATGTTTCTCTGACTCCAATCAAAGATCGTTCCCAGAAGTGAATACGTGATATTTCTCACCACAGTCAGTCTAGAAATATTACACAATCAAACATTAGTTTACTCTGTCACCTTTTACAAAATTTCATATATAATTTTCTCCTTTAAAAGTTAATATAGCCCTCAGAAAAAAATTATTCCCCTTAAGAAATTTAAATGTTCTGAGTTTTCCAATAACCCTGCTGCTGTGTATCATCCTTCGCTGTTTACCAGAGGGCTTGGAGTCGATGTAGCATTTTGTAAACACGCGTCCTGGAACTGATCATTTCCCCTGCCACCTACTTCCCATCAATTCACTTCATGTGCATTCCCACAGGATGAAGTAGAGAATGAATCCCTAACATCCTGGGGAACGAAGGCCTTAATAAGCATTTTCTGTGACTTTTACATCTATCCAGCAGAAATTCTTTTGTCCTTCTGAAATGATTTTACAAGCAGCCAGATACCCATGGTCTCTGCTCACATCTCATACCTGTGCGCGTGGTAATGGAATTCTCTCTGAGATGAGGATCATTAAGTGAAAGGACTGAAGCAAACTGGGCAATGAAAGATGCAATTTGTTCCTGGTCATCACAATGGGCACTGATGCTAATGAGTTTGTCAGTTTGTATTTAATTTACACAGTCTGTGGCCACATCTAGAAACTTTTTGCTTGATTCTAAGATGCAATTAGTTGAAAACCTTACCTACACTCTTTGGGGTTTATTTTCTTATTAATTAGAATTAAAACATTTGCCTCCATGAAAGCCAGAGACACTGATAGTAAGTCAGGGACTTCAGTGCATTTTTCCTGGGATGTGAAGTGAGAGGTCTTCTCAGAGACATCTCCTCCTAAGAGAAAAGAAGAGCAAAGTCCCCTTGGCCCAGGTATAGAATCATTGCATGAAATTGGGAGCTGTGACTTTTCCATAAAATTAGGATGATATCAGCACTGACTGGAACTGATGAGATCCTATTTATTGCCTCTGCTGTGATCCTCCCTCCAGATAATGTCTCCCTCATCCAGGCTAGAGCTCTTGTGTGTTATCTCTGCCACCTTGTCTGCACTCTTTGCCACTGAGGAAAGTTTCTCTGTGAATGAGGCAGTTCCTCTGCCTTATTGTCTGGCTTCCTCATCCGTCCTGCTCCTGCCCCCTGCTCATTTCGCCTTGCTCTGTGTTTTCTCTTCTAGATAGCTCCTAGGACACTGTTCTAAAATTAATTCCTGCTCTCTCTGGTTCTCCCATCTCTCCACAGTTCTCTTTAAAGCACATCCTCTTTTGCATTTTCTGTTGAAGGTCCTTTTGTCTTGTCTAGATGCACAAGTTATACACAGCAAAGTCCTCTCAGGTTCCCACGTCTCTTTCCGAAAGGCCATCTTCTTCCAATACTGTTACTTTGAACATAAGATGTACTGAGAATTGTATGACATGCTGGGTGTCTGCCAGAGTAAAGTCAAAAGCACAGTTAGGTTTGGCGGTGATGGTGCACACTTTTAATCCCAGCACTCGGGAGGCAAAAGTAGGAGGATCTTTGTGAGTTTGAGGTCAGCCTGGTCTACAAAGTAAGTTCCAGGCAGCCAGGACTCTTACACAGAGAAACCCTATCTAAAACAACCAAAAAGTATAGTCAGTAATCCAGTCACTAAAGAAAGCATTAGGGAATATAGATGTTGGTTTAGTAAGAGATATTGCTCACCCTAAGAAGCTCAAACACCAAGTTACAATGTCTTTGTCTAAGTTATTCCAAATACCATCAGTTGCCAATGTTCTACACTCAGTTTAGGGTAATCCTATAACCATCCTAGGTGTCCTGTCAAGACCCAAACAGTAAAGTAGCTGGCAAAAACTCAGAGTGTAAAACCCCCAGGATGATGAAGAAGGGGAAGCTTAAAACTTTTCTAGTCCCAAATCCTATCTTTTCATCCTAATAATTATACAAATCTATGAAGGATAACTTAACCAAGGTCACAGCAGGAGGTTAAAATCCAAGATATCTGCTAATAGAGTATCATAATTGTGACAAAATTCCTTAGAGAAGCTGCTTAGAGGAGAAGAGATCTGTTTTCCTCATTGGCTTCAGAGGGTTCAGTCAACCTTGAAATAAGGCAGGACGTATGGCTGAAGGGTATGGGAAATAGCGACTCACCTCACGGAAGCCTGGAAGCAGAAAGGCACAGGACAGGGACAGCTAGGACCTTCAGAGGCATAGCCACAGTGCTGCCTTCTCCTACTAGGCTCCACAGGAATGGTCCACTGATGAAGTTGGCACGCATTATCCAGTTACCTCTCAAGGATTGATTATAACAGGTAAACACCAAGGGACTCCAGCATGGGAGCCTCTAGGGAATACTTCATGTGCAAATCACGACATCTATTTTCCAGGAACCAGTCTTCTTTTCTATCCCAAAAATAAGGGAAAAAATTCTTTCCAGTAAACAGCTTTACTGTCGGCTTGTGCCTGCTTCTGATAGTGCTAGTGTGCTGGATTTGTTGATCAGGTCTATGAGTCTGCTTCTTATGGAGTCTTTAAATTCTTCAGAATGTATCATCTTCGTGCAGAAATAATTTGTCTTTTTCCTTTCCTGTATGTCTTACTCTTGTAAGTCTCTGGGGTAAGATTGGGGGAGTGATTGGACAAGAAGTAAGCACCCCAAAATGGGAGAAGACATTTTCTTTAAGTAGAGAAGGTGACACAACAGAAAAGAATACTAATTTGGAGGCTTGGGCAGTGAACAGCTTGTCATATGAGCACAAAACCCTAAATGTGAGTAAAAGTCTGGGTTAGTGCACACCTAGAATCCCAGCACTTCAGAGGCAGAGTCAAGAAAATCCATGGGACCTACTGACTAGAGTCTAGCAGATTTAATAAGCTTAGATTTCACACACAAAAAAACTTATCTCAAAGCAGTAAGGTGGAGAATAATTAAGGAAGACAGTGACACTGACCTCAGGCCTCAGCATGACTATACGTTTATGTGCACCCTTGCATACACATTTACACATGTATAAATACACACACAATGCAGCTGAAAAGTATTCACTAATTCTAATGTATAAAATAATATAAACTTAAAGAGAAAAAAATTTTCAATTTTGAATGTGAATCTCAAAAAACAAAAATCAAAACAAAATATATAAGAGCTATGGAAGTTCTGACAGTAATGAAAACGTGGAGGGGTACAGTGATTTTGTCAGTGGAGCCATGGAGAACAGACTGTATAGTGTATGAACCATCACCAAACACATTCATTCTCTGAAGAACAAGGATGCTTCTGGGAGCTGCTGCAGAGCATCTTTTATGCACAGCTGATTCGAGACTGGGGTATCAATGTCTTTCCTTCCTTTCCTTCCCTTCTGTTTTCTATCATTTGCTTGTTAGAATTTAAATAAATTTAGTTAGCAATAGTAATGGATTTCATTGAACATTGTGCATGTATGTGTTTGTGTATGAATGTGACTCCAGCATTTCCCCCTCTCTGCTCTCCTTGCTGACCCACTTTCTGCATCAAACACTCCCTCCTGCTCGTTCCTATGTATATATTCTCAGTCTGTTTTCTGCCTTCAAGTCCTACACATATGCATGTAAAAATAAACCCAAGTTGCACATATAAAAGAGAACACATGATATTTATGTTACTGAGACTGTCTTACTTAATTTAGCATCATGATCTCAAATTCCACCTATTTTCCTTCCCATGTCAAAATTTCACCCCGTTTTACAAAAGAATAAGAACCCATTATGCATCTGAAATACATTTGGTTTGCCTATTTCATCTGCTGAGGAACTTTTAGGCTGACTGTGTAGCTTGGCTACTGTGAAAGATCAGTAATAAGGATGGGTGTGCAGGTATCTATGCAATATGTTAATTTTCGGTTCCTCAAATATGGAGCCAAGAGTGTCATAACTGTTAAGAAATTTTTACTTTTATTTTTGAAGAACATCCCCCTGGCTTCTAAAATGGCTATACCTTTGTCCATTCCTACCAGCATGGATAATCTTCACTTTCTTCACAGGCTCAGCAGCACTTGTTGCCCTCTGACCTCTTGATGACAGTCATTTTTACTGCTGTGAGATAGATTCTCAGTGTAGGTTTGGGAAGGCATTGTTTATTGGCTTTGTTCTCAATTAGTAAATATTTATTGTCTTATTGGACAATACTGTGATGTACAAAAATAAACTCTGTAAATTCATGAAGTTTATACCCTAGCTGAGCGTGGGGAGAGGCACCTAGTACTGTACGAATGTAAATGTACATCTAGGTGTACAGTGGAGTTTATACACAATACGCAATTCAAGGTCCACTCCTTCCCATGGATTCTGTCTTCCAGGAAAATAGCTGGAGGCAAAAAAATGTCTTCCAGCATTATTCCAATTCTGACACCTGAATTTTATTTGGTCAGAACTCTATAATCATAGCTCTTGCCATCATGCCTCACTGTGAAAATTAAGTGAATAATTCAAGAAATTAAGAATGCCAGATTTATTTTTTATGTCTATAAATCATCATCAAATATTGACAAAGCATTTTCAGGCAAATTTTTATTATATGCTTTTCTTTTTATAATTAAAATTATTTTTATACAATATATTCTGATTACAGTTTCCTGTCCCCCCACCAATTTCTATTAGATCCTCTTCACTTTCCATCGACCCAAATCTATACCATTTCTCTTTCTCACTAGGATATGAACAGGCATCTATAATCACCAACATCATCATCATCATTATCAATAAGAAAACAAAAACAAACTTTGAGCCTCTCACAAATGCCTTTCTATCTTATTTTGATTTGAATTTGCATAATCCCAATGACTAAGGATATTAAACATTGTTTCAAATATTTTTGACTATTCAAATTTTATTGGTTAGTTTTTCCTTTAAGAACTGCTTGTTCGACTCATTAACCTATTGATTGACTCTGTGTGTGTGTGTGTGTGTGTGTGTGCAACTTTTTGGTATTCAGTTTTGGGGATTTTTAATAGACTCTAGATATTAATCCCCTATCAGATGAGTAGTTGGTATTGATTTTCTCCTGGTCTGTAGGCTGTCTCTTCACCTGTTGAGTGTTTTCTCTGCTGTAGAAGATTCTTACTGCAATCCCATTTGTCAGTCTTGGGTTGTTTCTTGTTCTATTGAATCTATCTCAGAAAGACCTTTCCTCTACCTATCTCTCAGCATGTTCTGCCTGTGTTTTCCTCTAGTAGGTCCAGGGTTTTGAGTCTTATATTAGGGTCTTTTGCCCCTTTTAAATTGATTTTCTTGCAGTTGGAGCTCTATGGATCTTGTTTAATTCTTTCCCACACAGATACCCCATTTTCCCATGATCACTTGTTTTAAAAGCTGTCTTTTTTCCAAAGTTTGTTTTTTGACACCTTTATAAAATACCTGGTGTCTCCAACTTTATGAGTTTGCTGCTTGGTCTTCTTTTCTATACCATTGGTCTATGTGTCTGCTTATGAGTGTAAAACAGCTTTGTTGTCATAACTCACTAACCAACTTGAGCTCGGGTGTTTGGGCATTACCACTACTGTTCTTTTGGCTTAGAATTGCTATAGGGTCTTTCATGCTTTTATATAAACTGAGTTTTTCTACTTCTGGGAAGAAAGCCATTAGAATTTTGATGGAGATTACATGATTTTTGGCAACTTTATAAAAATGACCATATTTACAATATTAATTCTGCCAATATATGTAAGCATAAAAACACTTTCCATACTCTGTCTTCTACATTTTGCTTCAACAGTCTTAAGGTATTAATTGCAATGTCTTTTTCTCCCTTTGTTAGAAATATTCTTGTGTATTTTTAAATTATTGAGAATAGAATTTTTCCATAATATTTTTCTTGGTAGGTAAATTGTTGGTATATAGTGAATCTACTGAATTTTCATATTGATTTTTTTAAATTATGCTACTTTGGTGAAAATGTTTGTTAGGTCTAAATGATTTCTCATGAAGCCTTTAAGGTTTTTTAAATATAGATCTGTACTCTATATCAATATGAAAAAATATGAATTATTATTTTTGTTTGCCTTTTATATTTTATACTGTGTTATATCTCTGAGATTTGGATTAAATAGTAATTATTTAATAAATAAATAAAATTATTAATGTGTCTCTAAGTTGGGGTTTCTATTGCCAGGATAAAGAACCATGACCAAAAACAACTTAAGGAGGAAAGGGTTTATTTGGCTTACACTTCTACATCATATCCCATCACCAAAAGAAGTCAGGACAATAACTCAAGGCATATACTCAGAAGTAATAACTGATGCAAAGGCCATAGAGAAATGCTGCATGTTGTCTTGCTCCTCCTGGCTTGCTAAGCCAGCTATATTACATAACACAGGACTACCTGTCCAGGGGTAGCACCATCTGCCCAGGAGTAAGCTGTACTCTCCCACATCAACCATTAACCAACAAAATGCCCCACAGACTGACCTGAAAGCTATCTTATAGAGACATTATCTCATTAAGGTTCTCTTTTCCCACATGCATCTAGCATGTGCATGCCTGGTGTCCACAAAGGCCAGAAAAGAGTGCTGGATTCCTTGAAGTAGATTTTAGATAGTCATGAGTCACCATGTATGTGCTAAAAATCAAACTCTGGTCCTCTGAAAGAATGGCAAGTGCTCTTACCACTGAGCCATCTCTCTTGGCCTAGTCTCTTTGATATTTAACGTAACATTAATTAGTGACTATGAACATTCATGTCGGGACTACCCTCACTGGAGTGGGAAGTCCTTCTGTATGTGTGCTGCTTTTATTGGTTAATGAATAAAGAAGCTACTTTCAGCCAATAGCTTAACAGAATATAGCCAGGCTGGAAGAGGTATTTAGAGAGAAAGTAGGCAGAGTCAATGAGATACCATGTAACCGTCAGAGGAAAAAGATGTGAGTCACCCACCAGGAACCTTACCAATAAAGCACAAGCCTAGTGGTAAAATATAAAAAAATAGAAACTGGTTAATTTAAGATGTAAGAGTTAGCCAGAAAAATGTATAAGCTATTGGTCAAGCAGTGATTTAATTAATACAGCTTCTGTGTGATTATTTCGGGTCTGAAAAGCCAAGAAATGAATCAGCAGCCTCTGTCAACACCTCACTATATTCTAAAGTTTCCAGAAAGTGACAGTATTTAATATCTAGCACAATATTTTGGATCAGAATACTATCACATATGACCAAAACAAATTCAACCTCACTGTTTCTACAGCCAAATATAATTGTTTTCATGCTATATAAAAGTAAATCTTATGAAGGCCAAGGGAAAGTGCTTTTGTATAGTGATGGAACTGAGACAATATATCCAACCCAGAACACAACATTAGTTGTATGAATTCAAGGGTTTTACTCATACTAATGACTAGTTTTACTCATACTAGTAAGTGACCCCTCTATTCTCTTGTTCATCCTAATAGGAAGAACAGGTGCCTAGAATACTAAACCTTACATGTAAATGAGGTAGGAAAGAGCTGGAAGGCACCCACTATTGGAATCTTCAGAGCATATAAGCTAGTTTCCATGAAGAGGAATCAACTGTCAAGGGGTATTTTCTTTCTCCCCTCACCTTGTGCTTTCTTACACATGAATTGCTTGGATTGAAAATAAAAAACCAGCCTTCCTTTTTCTAAGTATACTGTATCTATAAGGGAAAATATCCTTTTAGTTTTAATCACATACAATGCACTCAATTACATCAATCTGTCTGAGCTATATCAGAAGAAATGTTCACCCAGGGTAGCCTACAAACCCACCCCCAAACACTTAAAGAAAATTTATTGCTCAGAGAACTTTAAGTTACAAGATCCACTTCAGCAATAGCTTCTGAACTGTTTCTTTTTTGTTGTTATTTGCTTGTTTGTTTTGTTTTTTATTTAACTTAGATGACTTGGAAAGGATTTTTAGAGATCTTTGGTCTGGTGATTTAGAAAGGATTTGAGTTAATGTACTTTAGGGTAGGTTTTTGAAGCACAAAGAGTTCATTGTTAGGCCAAATATGGACTGGCCTAGTTTCAGGTTTATGGCCACTGATGAACATGCTCTCCTAAAGAGAGTCTTTCCAAGCAAGTTGCTGTTTACATTTTGTCACTACAATGTTTATAAGTTCTAGTCCTCTCACTCAAGGAATGGAAATAAGGAATCAAACAGTTTTGAGACAGAAAACAAAGCAATTTCATCCAAAACAAAACCAATAGAACATGAGATAGACTATCAAGAATGAGAGTGGATTACATGATCATTAAAAGTCCACATGAGGCATCCAGAACCCTCCCCCCTTCTGCCTCTCTTTCCTCTTTGGGTACATAACTTCTCCCAGCTCAGCCTGTCTGGGCGCTGGGACCGAATCCTTTGGGCAACCGGGCAGGCTGGAGGTCCTTTGTTTCAATAGCCTGCCTGCAGCAAGCAAGGTAGGTGCTTTGTTTACGAGCTACCCAACCTGCACGGAGATCTGATCTCGGCACCAGGAGAGCCATCAGTGGGGTAAGTTTCTGACCCGGGGCAGCAGCCCGGGGCCCCAGAACTCAGACATTCCTCATCCCCCCTATACTTCCTGGCCTTCCTGCAGGGCCTATACCCCCCCCAATACTGCCTCTCTCTTCCTATCCCACCCACCTTGCAACGAGAACCCTCCCCCCACTTCTGCCTCTCTTCCCTCTTTGGGCACATAACTTCTCCCAACTCAGCCTGTCCGGGCACTGGGACCGAATCCTTTGGGCAACCGGGCAGGCAGGAGGTCCTTTTTTTCAATAGCCTGCCTGCAGCAGTCAAGGTAGGTGCTTTGTTTACTAGCTACCCAACCAGCACGGAGATCTGATCTCGGCACCAGGAGAGCCATCAGTGGGAGCTACCCAAGCAGCAAGGAGATCTGATCTTGGCACCAGGAAAGACATCACTGGAGCACCAGGAGAGCCATCACTGGGGACTGCCATCACTAGGAAGGTACATCAGTAGGCAAGGAGACCTGATCCTGTAAAAGAAGATCCATAGGGGAGCATTCAGAGGAAGAGATGGGCAGGCACCAATGCAGGAATTCACCCAACAATCTCAAAAACAACATGAAACCACCAAAACCCAGCGACCTCACAACATGTGGACATGAACACCTTAATCAAGATGAAGTAGAAAAATTGACTTTATGAAAGTGATTGACACCCATAAACAGCATGTAAATAGTGCCTTAAAGAAATGGATGAGAAGTATAACAGAAAGTTTGAAGAATTGAATAAATCAGTGAATGATACACTTGGAAACCAAGGAAAAACAATCAAACAGATAATGGAAACAGTTCAAGACTTGAAAACTGAAATGGAGGCAAAGAAGAAAACACAAACGGAGGGCCGGCTGGACATGGAAAATCTAGGTAAACGAATAGAGATGACAGAAACAAGCATAGCCAACAGAATACAAGAGATAGAAGAAAGAATCTCAGATTCTGAAGATACCATAGAGAAAATAAACACACTGATCAAAGAAAAAAGCAAGTCCAACAAACTCTCATCACAAAACATTCAGGAAATCTGGGACACAATAAAAAGACCAAACATAAGAATTATAGGAGTAGAAGAAGGAGAAGAAGTGCAGCTCAACGGTCCAGAATATATATTTAATGAAATTAGAGAAGAAAACTTTACCAACCTAAAGAAAGATATACCTATGAAGATTCAAGAAGCATACAGAACACCGAATAGGCTGGATCAAAAAAAAATCCCCTCACCATATAATAATCAAAACACAAAGCATACAGAATAAAGAAAGAATATTAAGAGCTGCAAAGGAAAAAGGCCAAGTTACTTATAAAGGTAAACCTATCAGACTTACACCTGACTTCTCCATGGAAACCATGAAAGCCAGAAGGTCCTGGATAGATGTACTGCAGAAACAAAGAGACCATGGATGCAAGCCCAGACTACTATACCCAGCCAAGCTTTCGTTCACTATAAATGGAGAAAACAAAATTTTCCAGGATAAAAACAAATTTAAACAATACGTAGCCACAAATCCAGCCTTACAGAAAGTAATAGAAGGAAAATCACTAACCAAGGAGTCCAACAATGACTACAATAACTCAGACATCTAGAGACCCTTCACCAGCGCAACTCAAATAGGGAAACAAACAAACTCTACTAATAAAAAAGTGACCGGAGTTAACATCCACTGGTCATTAATATCACTTAATGTCAATGGTCTCAATTCACCTATAAAATGGCACAGGCTAAGAGACTGGATACGAAAACAGAATCCAACATTCTGCTGTTTACAAGAAACACACCTCAACCACAAAGACAGGCACCTACTCAGAGTAAAGGGCTGGGAAAAAGCTTATCAAGCAAATGGACCTAAGAAACAAGCAGGTATGGCCATACTAATTTCTAACAAAGTTGACATCAAACTTAAATCAATCAGAAGAGATGGAGAGGGAGGACATTTTATACTCACAACAGGAACAATTCATCAAGATGAAGTCTCAATCCTGAATATCTATGCCCTTAATATAAAAGCACCCACATACGTAAAAGAAACATTACTAAAACTCAAGGCAGCCATCAAACCACACACACTAATAGTCAGAGATTTCAACACTCCTCTCTCACCAATGGACAGGTCAATCAGACAGAAACCTAATAGAGAAATAAGAGAATTAATGGAGGTAATGAATCAAATGGACTTAACAGACATCTATAGAACATTCCACCCAAATAGGAAAGAATAAACCTTCTTCTCTGCAGCTCATGGAACCTTCTCGAAAATTGACCACATACTCGGTAACAAAACAAACTTCCACAGTTACAAAAAATATTAGTAACCACCTGTGTCTTATCAGATCACCATGGATTAAAGTTAGAATTCAACAACAAGGCTACCCCCAGAAAGCCTACAAATTCATGGAAACTGAACAGTCAACTACTGAACCATACCTGGATTAAGGAAGAAATAAAGAAAGAAATTAAAGTCTTCCTTGAATTCAATGAAAATAAAGAAACAACATACTCAAACTTATGGGACACTATGAAAGCAGTCCTAAGAGGAAAGTTCACAGCATTAAGTGCCCACTTAAAGAAAACAGAGAAAGCACACATTGGAGACTTAACAGCTCACCTGAAAGCTCTAGAAAAAAAAGAAGCAGACTCACCTAGGAGGAGTAGAAGACTGGAAATAATCAAACTGAGGGCTGAAATCAAAATAGAAACACAGAAAACAATCCAAAGAATCAATGAAACAAAAAGCTGGTTCCTGGAGAAAATTAACAAGATTGATAAACCCCTATCCAAACTAATCAAACGGCAGAGAGAGAATATGCAAATTAATAAGATCAGAAATGAAAAGGGAGACATAACCACAGACACAGAGGAAATTCAGAGAATCATTAGATCTTACTACAAAAGCCTGTATGCCACAAAACTGGAAAATGTAAAAGAAATGGACACTTTTTTAGATAAATACCATTTACCAAAGTTAACCCAGGACCAGGTGAACAATCTAAATAGACCTGTTAGTCACGAAGAATTAGAAGCTGTTATCAAAAACCTCACAACCAAACAAAGCCCAGGACCAGATGGTTTCAATCCTGAATTCTACCAGAACTTCCAAGAAGAACTAATACCTATACTCCTTAATGTTTTTCACAATATAGAAACAGAAGAGTCATTGCCAAATTCCTTTTATGAAGCTACAGTTACTCTGATACCAAAACCACACAAAGACTCCACCAAGAAAGAGAATTACAGGCCAATCTTACTCATGAACATCGACGCAAAAATTCTCAACAAAATACTGGCAAACCGAATCCAAGAACACATTAGAAAAGTTATCCATTATGATCAAATAGGCTTCATCCCAGAGATGCAGGGCTGGTTCAACATACGCAAATCTATCAATGTAATCCATCATACAAATAAACTGAAAGAAAAAAAAAACCATATGATCGTTTCATTAGATGCTGAAAAAGGATTTGATAAAATTCAACATCCCTTTATGATAAAAGTCTTGGAGAGATTAGGGATACAAGGGTCATACCTAAATATAATAAAAGCTATTTACAGCAAGCCGACAGCTAACATCAAATTAAACAGAGAGAAACTCAAAGCCATCCCACTAAAATCAGGAACATGACAAGGCTGTCCACTCTCTCCATACCTCTTCAATATAGTGCTTGAAGTTTTAGCAATAGCAATAAGACAACATAAGGGGATCAAGGGGATCCGAATCAGAAAGGAAGAAGTTAAACTTTTGTTATTTGCAGATGATATGATAGTGTACATAAGTGACCCCAAAAACTCGACCAAAGAACTCCTACAGCTGATAAACACCTTTAGTAATGTGGCAAGATACAAGATCAACTCCAAAAAATCAGTCACCCTCTTATACACAAAGGATATGGAAGCAGAGAGGGAAATCAGAGAAGCATCACCTTTCACGATAGCCACAAACAGCATAAAATATCTTGGGGTAACTCTAACCAAGGAAGTGAAGGATCTATTTGACAAGAACTTTAAGGCACTGAAGAAAGAAATTGAAGAGGATACCAGAAAATGGAAGGATCTCCCTTGCTCTTAGATTGGGAGCATCAACATAGTAAAAATGGCAATTCTACCAAAGGCAATTTATAGATTCAATGCAATCCTCATCAAGGTCCCATCAAAATTCTTCACAGATCTTGAGAAGACAATAATCAACATTATATGGAAAAACAGAAAACCCAGGATAGCCAAAACAGTCCTATACAATAAAGAAACTTCTGGAGGCATTACCATCCCTGACTTCAAACTCTATTACACAGCTACAGTAATGAAAACAGCGTGGTACTGGCATAAAAACAGAGAAGTTGACCAATGGAATCGTATAGAAGACCCGGATTTTAACCCACAAACCTATGAACACCTCATTTTCGATAAAGAAGCTAAAAGTATACAATAGAAGAAAGAGAGCATCTTCAACAAATGGTGCTGGCACAACTGGATGTCAACCAGTAGAAGAATGAAAATAGACCCATATCTATCACCATGCACAAAACTCAAGTCCAAATGGATCAAAGACCTCAATATCAGTCTGTACACACTGAAACTGATAGAAGAGAAAGTGGGAAGTACCCTACAACATATGGGCACAGGAGATCGCTTCTTATGTATAACCCCAGCGGCACAGACATTAAGGGCAACATTGAATAAATGGGACCTACTGAAACTGAGAAGCTTCTATAAAGCAAAGGACACTGTCACTAAGACAAAAAGGCAACCTACTGACTGGGAGAAGATCTTCACCAACCCCGCAACAGACAAAGGTCTCATCTCCAAAATATATAAAGAACTCAAGAAACTAGACTTTAAAATGTTAAATAACCCAATTAAAAAAATGGGGCACTGAACTGAACAGAGAATTCTCAACAGAAGAAGTGCAAATGGCCAAAAGACACTTAAGGTCATGCTCAACCTCCTTAGCGATCAGGAAAATGCAAATCAAAACAACTTTGAGATATCATCTTACAACTGTCAGAATGGCTAAAATCAAAAACACCAATGATAGCCTTTGCTGGAGAGGTTGTGGAGGAAGGGGTACCCTCATCCATTGCTGGTGGGAATGCAAACTTGTGCAACCACTTTTGAAATCAGTGTGGCGATTCCTCAGGAAATTCGGGATCAACCTACCCCTGGACCCAGCAATAACACTCTTGGGAATGTACCTAAGAGATACCCTATCATATGGCAAAAGCATTTGTTCAACTATGTTCATAGCAGCATTATTTGTAATAGCCAGAAACTTTAAACAACCGAGACGTCCTTCAATGGAAGAATGGATGAAGAAAGTATGGAATATATACACATTAGAGTACTACTCTGTGGTAAAAAACAATGACTTCTCGAATTTTGCATGCAAATGGATGGAAATAGAAAACACTATCCTGAGTGAGGTAACCCAGACCCAAAAAGATGAACATGGGATGTACTCACTCATAATTGGTTTCTTGCCATAAATAAAGGTCACTGAGTCTGTAATTTGTGATCCTAAGGAAGCTAAATAAGAAGGTGAACCCAAAGAGAAACATATAGTTATCCTCCTGGCTATGGGAAGTAGACAAGATTGCTGGGCAAAAAACTGGGATCTTGGGGGTGGGGAGGGATGGGTGTTGCATCAGGGGCGGCGGGGTTGCGTCCCCTGCACCCTGCCGCCCGCATGGTTAGCTTTGTACCCGAAATAATTACACAGAAACTGTATTCATTTAAACACTGCCTGGCCCGTTATCTGTAGCCTCTTATTGGCTAGCTCTTACATATTGATCTAACCCATTTCTAATATCCCTGTAACACCACGAGGTGCGCTTACCATGGAGGATCTTAACCTGCTTCTGGCTGGCTTGGGAGCATCATGGCGACTCTCTGACTCAGCTTCTTTCTCCCCTAATCCTGTTCTGTTTTCTCCACCCATCTAAGGGTTGGCCTATCAAATGGGCCTAGGCAGTTTCTTTATTACTTAACCAATGAAAGCAACAGATAAGATACAAGACCCACCTCCATCAGATGGGGGTAAGGGGAGAGGGGGAGAGAAAAGTGAGAAGGGGAGGATGGGGGGAACTTGGGGAAACGGGATGATTGGGATATAGGAGGGTTGGATAGGGAGCAGGGAAACACATATCTTAGTTAAGGGAGCCACCTTAGGGCTGGCAAGAGTCTTGAACCTAGAGTGGCTCCCAGGTGCCCTGGGCGATGTCCTCAGTTAGTTCCTTGGGCAGCTGAGGATAGAGAACCTGAAATGACCCTATCCTATAGCCATACTGATGAATATCTTGCATATCACCATAGAACCTTCATCTGGCTATGGATGGAAATAGAGACAGAGACCCACACTGGAGCACCAGACTGAGCTCCCAAGGTCCCAATGAGGAGCAGAAGGAGGGAGAACATGAGCAAGGAAGTCAGGACCACGAGGGGTGCCCCCTCCCACTGAGACAGTGGGGCTGATCTATTGGGAGCTAACCAAGGCCAGCTGGACTGTGACTGAAAAAGGAAGGGATAAAACCGGACTCTGAACATGGCAGACAATGAGGGCTGATGAGAACCCAAGGACAATGGCATGGGGTTTTGATCCTACTTCATGTTCTGGCTTTGTGGGAGCCTAGCCAGTTTGGATGTTCATCTTCCTAGACCTAGATGGAGAGGGGAGGACCTTGGACTTTCTACATGGCAGGGAACCCTGACTGCTCTTCAGACTGGAGAGGGAGGAGGAGAAAGTGGGGGGAGGGGGAGAGGGGCAGGAGGAGGGGGTTGGAAATGGGAGGCTGGGAGGAGGCGGAATTTTTTTTCTATCAGTAGAATGGAAATCAAAGTAGTTGACACTTAGCACACATTTTCTGGCACTTAAGAGATCTCTATCTGGTTCAGTCCAAGCACAAACACTATTTATTATTTTCCCGTTGGTCCACTCAACTTCAACCACACTGATTCCTTCTTATCTCCAACACAGCGTGTCTACATTCATCTCTCTCTAATTACCTAAGAACCTCTTTCCAGACAGAAACATTTTTAGACATCTTTTAGGAGCTTGTTTGAATCTCACTTCGTGGCTAAAACTGTTATTTTCCTGGAAGGAGAGAGTGAGAGCTCATACTGGGATTTCATAGTATTTATGTCTACCTTTACTACAGTACTTGTCCCTTCACTTTTAAAAAGAGGAAGAATGTCTTATTTCATTTGTTCTCATTCCTCTGGAAATTATAATGATAACTTTGACATTTTCCTTCTGCTTCTTTGAAAATGTATTTAATATAATTTATTATAGTTACTTTTGTAAGTAGGTGGGAGAACATGTGTCACTTCCTGTGGTGTGTGCGTGTGTGTGTGTGTGAGAGAGAGAGAGAGAGAGAGAGAGAGTCAGATGACAACTTGCTGAAGTTCTTCTTTTCCCATGTGGGTGCTCAGTCTTAAACTTGGATGTAGTAGTACCAGAATGCAACAATAGTCCAGAATGGAATATAAAAATGGTTTATTTATTTGGGGTTAAACTCACAAGAAAGGTAGCAATCCACATTCCTCTGTGTGTACTGGGAACTGGAACCAAATCCTGCAGCAAAAGGGGCCACACAAGCCTTTTGTCTGCACTTACAATACATGAGACCATCCTCAAAGTGAGCCATTATCTTAAAGGCTATTGTCTGAAGGAATTCCCACAATACCTTTCTCTTTCATCTTAATAAGAGAGTTTTAAGCCTAATACCAAACTATATGCAATAAGAACAAGTATCAGGTATTGTCCAGGGAAAAGAAGAGGCAAAAATATACATAAAAATTAGAATTACAACTGAAAGACCCCCCCCC
>JABTXL010005547.1:3756480-3848341 GCA_025134845.1 Neodon shergylaensis | reverse complement strand
GGGTGAGGGGTCTCTCCTGAGGGAAGACTCTCTTCGGAGAGCTTTCACAACCAGCATGAACAACATCAGACAAGAAACATGCTAAATGCTTCAATAGTTATACTATTTTAAGGAGTCTAAGTCTTATATTAAAAATGACTTGGCTAAGTCATGAGAGGAAAGTAACTATGACTTTCTAATCTTCAACACCATCAAAGACCTGAGAAGGGAAATAATATTACCTGAGTAAACAGGAAGTGCAATCAAGCAACTTTCAAAAGGTACAAAAATGACAGAAACAACTGGCTACCTGGGCAATCACCAAAAGTCTCATTTGCAATGTTGGGGCAACCAACTTTGGTTGAGGCCTAGAGTATCTGACAAACCATTCTCAGAGGCAGAAAAAATTGAAAAACTGTCTTTCCCTGTCTTGGCAAGGATTGTCAGTCATTTTTGCTTGCTTTATTTTCTTGGCGTATAACAAAGGTTTATTTATTTGGGGATAAACTCACAGTAAGGGTTCTGATTCACAATCCTCTGCTGGCACTGGGAATTGGAACCAAATCCATCAGATAAACTGGCTATGCACTCTTTTTGTCTGCACTTATAGTACATAAGACCACACCGAAAGTGGGCCAGTTTCTAAGGGCTATTGTCTGAACGAGTTCCCCAATATTTGGGTCTGCAGGCTTGTACAGCAAGCATCTTTCCCCAGTGAGCTGTCATGCCAGTTTGCT
The DNA here is from genome assembly GCA_025134845.1 of Neodon shergylaensis. Classification (NCBI taxonomy): domain Eukaryota; kingdom Metazoa; phylum Chordata; class Mammalia; order Rodentia; family Cricetidae; genus Neodon; species Neodon shergylaensis. The sequence continues at coordinate 3,847,625 of JABTXL010005547.1, read as the reverse complement.
CCTGTCCATCTTTCCTGTACTCTGCACTATATGACATTAAGGGTTGTCCTATGCAGAGCTAGGATTTATAACCTTGGCATTTATCACCTTTCTGACTTGTTTTGCCAATGGTACACTGTCAGTAATGGCAGGAAACTTGGAAATTCCTATAGTCTTGCCAGTATCTGCATGTTTCTTACATTTTCTTGAGAATATGCTCAGAGTAGAATCATGGAGGATGAAGACAGGCTAAGACATGGCCAATTTAATCTAGTTATAGCTGTAAAGTAGCCTACATAAGCCAACAACCAGCTGTCCCTGACATGTAAGCCCAATAAAGTACAAAAATAATTGTCATATAATGATCCAGATTATAACACCAGTGGAAAGGTTCATTGCTTAAATAAACACTCACTTGCTTCCTCATATCACTTAACTGTTTTGGTTGGATTTCAGATAGCTATTTTGTGGACATAAATAATTGACATCCCTTCTGCTTCCACTATTAGATAGGGAGTTTCCTGAGAGCAATGATTATGTAAGAGTCATTATTCTTTCTTCACATTTCCTCCAAAGTTTGGTTGATTACCAAATTAAAGATAGCATAGATAACAAATATGTAAGAAGTAGAGACATAAGGTAAAACATAATTGGGATGAAATGAAAATTGTTAGCAGTGGCAGGAGGAAGCATCTCAGATTTTCAAAATAGCCTGATAGCTTTGCCACTTACGATCTGTGGTAATTAACTCTCTGTTGCTGTGGTAAAAACACCTTGACCATAAGGAAATTAGGAGACCACAGAGTCTATTTCAGCCTGCATTTCCAGGTCACATCCTGTCCTTGAGGGAAGTCAGATCAGGAATTCAAGCCCTAACTTGGAGGCAGGAACCTCCAAGAGAAAAGAGGTTGCTGGCTTACTTTCTTGTACAGTTCAAGAACATCTGTCTAGGAATGGTACTTCCTTCTAGAGGGCTGTTCACAGTCATTAACAGTCAAGATATTCTGCCTTAGGCATGCCCACAGGACAATCTGATAAAGACAATTCCTCAGTTGATTGATGTTTCCTCTTGGATGACTCCAGGCTGTGTCACATTGGCAATAAAAGTTAACTAGAACAGAGACCTCCACTTGGGTAAAGTGGGATCAGCCATGTACCACAATCACGCTCAGGTTAAATTAAATATGGCTGCTGAAAGTCACAGCTAGAGCTACTGACTCATTAGTAATCTCCTCAGTCAAACCTTCCACATCACTGTTTTGGCTCAAGAGGTTAATGACATCTTTTATTTAAAATGAGTTTTCAAGTACTCTGTGATTCCAGCTGAGCTGGAAAATAAATTGCTTCACCTTTGACCCAATGAAACTATAAAACACAGCAACACAATCTAACAATTTAATTCCAAATCTCTCATAGAATTGTGCCAACACACACACACACACACACACACACACACACGTGCACACACATGCATGCACCCCCCACAAGCATACACACCTTTGTTATTGACATTTGGAGCAATATTCCTCAAATTTCTAACTTTAGTCTTAGATGAGTGCTTTTAAGTTGTACTTCTGATGAACCTTGAGCTCCAGAGAAAGTGTCTAAGAATATGGCAAGATCTATGTGATCCAAAAAAGAAAGTCTGTCCTTCATAATGAAATAATAAAAAACATAGGGAGTAATCCTCAATAGTGAGGGAAAGATTAACCTTAAAGTTAAGTTTTGCTGAATGGATACAGATGCTTTCTAGGTCTTGAGGATCTTGAGGCCTGTGATAATGCATGATGGTTAATCTAAATTGTTAACTTGATTGGCTCTGGAATCAACTAAGAGATGCATCTCTGTGAGGTTCTACAGGGGCATAGCTAGCACGGACAACGGAGAGGAGAAGACTCTTCTCAGAACAGATAGAACCTTCCTGCAGCAGCCCTGAGAGAAAAATGTCAGGGGAAAGCAGTGCTGCCCATTTCCTGCTTTTGCTTGTTGCAGTGGGCACATCTGTCTCACCATAGTCCCTGTGCTGCCATCCTTTACTGCCACTAAAGCCCAGCTTCTACAGTTTCCCAGCATGCCCCTCCCCATTTGTGAGGTCTTCTTACTATATCATCTTTTACAAGACCAGTGGCTCTCTAGGAGCTCTCCAGGCCTGCAGGGCTGTGGCAATACTAAAGCATCTAGCCTGGTAAAATGAACAGCTACTGAGTTCTCAGTCTCTCCAGTGTGAATATAGCCACTACTGGGTTATACAGCTCACACTGTGGAAGTCAAAATCTATCTAAACCCCCTTTGTAATATTTTCACTCAATTTCTTCTGGTCTTTAGAGCAATGGTTCTTAACTTGTGGGTCATGACCCTTTGGGGTTGCATATCAGATATTTATTTTGTGATTAATAACATCAGCATATTATAGTTCTAAAGTAGCAATGAAATAATTTTATATTGGGAGTCACCACATCACAAGAAACTGTATTAATGGGTTGTAGCATTGGAAGGTTGAGAATCACTGCTCTAGAAAATTCTGTCCTCTAGAAAACAAGGACTAAAAATTACATGGGATAATTTATATTCTTCCCTTTTCCAAAGTGCTGGCTTGAGATGAAAGATGCCACCAGCTGTCTGTGATGCTCCAAACAATTACTCTGATCATCTTACTCTTGACGTTTGATCATAGAATTCTTTCCACCTGAGCTAGGGACATGGTCAATAGGACATGAACAAAGGCTTGGCTTACGGAGAATCACTGGCTACACTTCAACATTTACACTGCACTGAAACCAGTAAGAGGTGATTAGAAATTATCCAGGAGAATGACAGGACTCAGGCCTAGAGGATGATGGGACTTAGGCCTATGGAATGATGGGACCTAGGCCTATGGGATGATGGAATTTAGGCCAGAGTGTCTCCTCTACAATGACATGTTTGTGGAGTGAATTAACTAACTCTAGACCAAATGATTTCTCCTGATGTAAAACAAGCAAGCCTTTGGGGGAGGGCTTAAGACCTAAAGGGGACCCCCATATGTCATTTTATAGTTTTTATGGTGATGCTACCTTAATTTTAATCATCCCAAGTGTCTAAAACTGTGTGAGAAATTATAAGGATGACTATAGATTCACTTCATAAGGGACAGACTGTCAGTTAAATCCTTTTCTCATTATTAAGCCCAATGTTTGAAAAGTGGGATCTTTTTACATTTTATGCTGTGATTTAACCTAAAAATAACTTAGAAAACCCGTGATAAAATTTTAAAATGAAGTGTTTTGAAAGGTAAAATGAAAGTGTTGTGAGAACTCTTTTGACAGAAAGATGTCAAGCAGATAAAGAGACGACTTAAGCATGCTAGCTGAAGAAAAACCTGTAATTCCAAAGACTACATTAGATAACAATGGCTGGGATGAGTCATTTTTTCCTTACTTTTTGGATAAAAACTGTTTAATTATTGAAATATTTAACCATTTTTCTTGATGTACAATTCAAAACAAACCCTGAGGCAATTATCTGAAGGTTCAGCTGATATTTATTTAAAATGAAAAGGGATTACAGATTTCCAGATGTAAAGGCAGCAATTCAGAAGAGGCATGTCCTCAGAGCATTGTGGGGACACTCTTGTGCCATGGTGTCTCCTTAATGTGACTTCTGATGGTGACAAACAACTAGCTCTGATAAGCATTTCAGAGCAAATGTAAAACCAAACCAAAACAAAACAAACAAAACCACCCAAAAACACTAACAACAAAACTGTTCCTGGGCAAAAAGCAGCCAGTTGTTTAATTTAATTCTGTCCTAAAGCTTGTCTCCATGCTGTTCAGTAAATTAGTTTTCAAATTTGCCTCCGGGAATAAGAAGTACTTTCCTGGAGGGAACGTAGTTTATCTTTCTTCCTGCTTTTTTTGGCTTGAGTTTGTGATGATGGAGAAAGGTGTGGAGGCACAAACCCTCTTCACTGTCAGGTCTGAACTGCACATCATAGGCAAGTCTCCAGAAAGGTATTATTTACTCAGAAATCTCAGTGTTGATCATCGTTGTTATAATATTCTAAACTTCAAGTACTGAGTTTTGTAAAAACCTGATCTTATTTCATAGCCAGAAGTGATTCCAAAGACTTACAAACTCCAATCTCCTAATTCGCAGGCATACCACATTGCTCTCTCATTGTAAGTAAGGCCTGGAAGGTAGGCAGAGAAATTTGTGATTAATACCTGCTCAGGATCTCAGCATATTTGAGTAATTAAACACAACCCATCCTATTACATGAAGGTGGGCATTGTATGTAAGCTGTCCTTTCTAGATTCATGTGTTTGTACACTTGCTCCCTAACTGCTGCTCTGGGAGCTCATGGAAAGTTCCAGAGGAAATGGGCTGCTGGAGGAGTGGTCTTGAGAGCAGCCCTGCTCTTGGTCCTAGCCTCTTTCTGTGTTTGCTAGAGAGAGATATGAACAGACAGCCACACACATCTGCCACCACAGCTGAAAATTGCTTCCACTAGCATGTCTTCCCTGCTGTGTTGGGATGCACTTTCTGTTAGATCCCAAACCTGGGTTGCATGGCAGAGGTGCTTATTTAACATATCAAAACTGCTATTGGCCTCCACATTCTCCCTGTAGTCCCTTGGTTCTTCTTAACTTATTCTGGGGCCCTCATGGCTCACATACCCTGCCTCCAAACCCCAACTTTCCAGCCTAGGGGGCTGAGCTGTTATTCCCTATATAATGCAATCATTTTTGTTATCTGCCCTCTTCGTACCTTTGGGCCTCCTAGCTACTGCACCTCATCGCCTCCTTTTTCCCCTCCCACTTCTACAGCATGGCTCAGGGACAGGTCTATTCTGGACTCTCCCAGATGTCTCTGTCCTGTCTCTAGCTAAACTCTTTTATATCTACATTAATCCTTCTCCTCTAATATATCCAGGAGAGCTTATGTTTCCTTTTCTTTTCCTTTTATTTCTTTTTCACTCACTTTCAAATTGGACACCAAAATGTGACCTTTCTTTCTCAAACTGCTTCTCATGAGGTATTTGGTCACAGTGAGAGAAATATGACTAACAACATGATAATAGTTTATTATCTCTAAAGATGTAAATCATCATAAAACAATGCTAAATGATGTAAACAGATTGCTCTTTTGTTCCCAGCCACACAGACGCAAATAATCACACAGAAACTATCTTAATTACAACACTATTTGGCTTATTAGCTCAGGCTTTTTATTAAGTAACTCTTACATCTTAAATTAACTCATTTCTATTAATCAATGTATTACCATGAGGTTGTGGCCTACTGGTATGGGTCTGGTGTCTTTCTCCTTCAGCAGTTACATGGCATCTCCTTGATTCTGCCTACTCCCTCTCTCACTTGCTCTTCCAGCCTGGTTATATTTTCCCTTGCCATAGGCCGAAGAAGATGGTAACAACTACCATGAGCTGAAAACTCTCACATTGATTACTAATTGAGAAATTGCCTCAGAACTGAATCTCATGGAAATTTATCCTCCACTGAGGCTCCTTCCTCTCTGATGACTCTAGTTTGCCAGATTGAGGTCCTGATCACACTGATAGGAACCCCACAAGCAGGTCAAGCTCCATAACTGTGCCACTCATACAGAGGGTCTAGGTCTGTCCCATGCAGGCTCCTTACCTGTTGGTGCAGAATCTGTGAGTTACCACAAACTCAGGTCAGCTTTCTCTGTGGTTCTCCCTGTTATGACCCAGACTTCCTTCCTCTCCCTCTCTCCCACCCCTACTCCTACAATCCCTCTTCCATCTTTTCAACTAAACCTGCAGAACTTGGCCCAATGCTTGGCTGTGGACCTCTGCATCTGCTTTCATTAGTTACTGAGTGAATGCACTCTTATGGCAATTAGGATAGTCGTCAACATGATTACAGAAAAGGCCAGTTCGGGTACCCTTTCCACTAATGCTAGTTGTCTCAGCTGGGATCATCCTTGTGAATTCCTCAGAGTTTCTTTCTCAGCCTGTTCATAATTTGTGTATAGGAAGGCTATTGATTTTTTGAGTTAATCTTGTATGTAGCTACATTACTTAAGGTGTTTATCAACTATAGGAGTTCCTGAGCAAAATTCTTGGAATCACTTAAATATGCTATTATATCTTATACAAGTAGTGAAAGTTTTACTTCTTTCTTTCAAATTTGTATTCTCTTGATCTCCTTTGGTTGTCTTATTGCTCTAGCTAGAACTTTGAGCACTATATTGAGTAGAGATGGAGAGAGTTAACAGTCTTGGTTCATATATGATTTTAGTGGAATCTCTTTGATTTTCTCACCATTTATTTTGAGACTGGTTGTTGGCTTGCTGTCTATTGTTTTTATTATGACTGGGTATGTTCCTTGCACCCCTGATCTGCCTAAGATCTTTATCATAAGTGGGGTGTTGGATTTGGTCAAAGGCTTTTTCAGAATCTAATAAAATGATTATGTGAGCCAGGTGGTGATGACTCATGCCTTTAATTCCAGCACTCGGGAGGCAGAGGCAGGTGGATCTTTGTGAGTTTGAGGTCAATCTAGTCTACAAGAGATAGTTCCAGGACAGGCACCAAAGCTACACAGAGAAACCCTGTCTCAAAAAAAAAAAAACAAAAAAACAAAAAACAAAAAATAAACAAAAAAAAAAAAAACAAAAAAAGATGATGTGGTTCTTCTTTCAGTTTGTTTAAATGATGAATTACATTGACAGATTTTCGAATCTTAAACTATTCCTGCATCTCTGAGATAAAGCCTACTTGATCATGGTGGATAGATATTTTAATGTATTCTAGGATTAATTTTGCTAGTATTTTATTGAGGATTTTTGAGGGTTCATGAGGGAGATTGGTCTGTAATTCTTCTTTGTTATGTCTTCTTGTGGTTTGGGTATCAAGGTAACTATAGATAGCCTCATAAAAAGAATTGGGCAATGCTCCTTCTGTTTCTATTGTGTGGTGTGGAACGATTTGAGTAGTGCTGATATTAGCTTTTCTTTGAAATTCTGTTAGAATTCTGTATTGAAACCATCTGGCCCAGGGCTTTTTTGGTTGGGAGAATTTTAAAGACTGCTTCTATTTTTTTTAAGGATTATAGGTCTGTTTAGATTGTTTATCTGGTCTTGACTGAATTTTGGTATGTGGAACTTATCCGGAAAATTGTCTATTTCTTTTACGCTTTCCAATTTTGTGGAGTATAGATTTCTGAAGTATACCTAGAAATTATCTGGTATTTCTCAATATGTATTGTTATGTTCCCCCTTTTATTTCTGATATTGTCCATTTGGTTTTTCTCTCTCTGCCTTTTAGTTAGTTTGGATAAGGGTTTGTCTGTCTTGTTGATTTTCTCAAAGAACCAAATCTTTGTTTCACTGATATTTTATATCATTCTCTTTGCTTCTATTTTATTGATTTCAACCCCAAGTTTGATCATTTCCTGTCATCTACTCCTCCTAAGCGAGTTTGCTTCTTTTTGTTCTGGAGCTTTCAAGTATGTTCTAAAGTCAGTAGTGTAAGATTTCCCTAAATTCTTTATGTGGGCACATAGTGCTATGAACTTTTGCTTTCATAGTGTCCTATAAGTTTAGGTATGATGTGGATTCATTTACATAGAACTCTGGGAAGTCTTTAATTTCTTTCTTTATTTCTTTCTTTACCCAATGGTAATTCAGTTGAGAGTTGTTCAATTTCCATGATGTTTTTTTTTTGTAGTTTGTGTTGCTGTTGAACTCTAACTTTTTTTGTTTGTTTGTTTGTTTTATTTTTTTTAGTTGTTGCAAAAAAAATTTCTGCCTCCTCCCCGTTTCCCATTTCCCTCCCCCTCCTCACACACATCGCCCCCTCCCCCCACTCTCCTACCCCTCTCCCCCTCCCCCCCACTCCATTCCCCCTCCCTCTCGAGAATGAAGAGCAGTCCAGATTTCCTGCCCTGACTTCTATCCAGGACCAGGAAGGTGAGCATCCAAACAGGCTAGGCTCCCACAAAGCCAGTTCATGTATTAGGATATGTATTAGGATCGAAACCTAGTGCCATTGTCCTTGGCTTCTCATCAGCCTTCATTGTCCGCCACGTTCAGAAAGTCCGGTTTCATCCCATGCTTATTCAGTCCCAGTCCCTCTGGTCTTGATGAGCTCCCATTAGATCAGTTCCACTGTCACAGTGGGTGGGTGCACACCTCGTTGTCCTGACTTCCTTGCTCATGTTCTCCCTCCTTCTGTTCCTCATATGGATCTTAAGAGCTCAGTCCGGTGCTCCAATTTGGGTCTCTGTCTCTATCTCGATCCATCGCCAGATGAAGGTTCTAAGGTGATAGGCAAGATATTCATCAGTATGGCTATAGGACGGGATCAAACTAAGATCCAATAATACCACTCTTGGGAATATACCCAAGAGATGCCCTATCATATGACAAAAGCATTTGTTCAACTATGTTCATAGCAGCATTATTTATAATAGCTAGAACCTGGAAACAACTTAGATGCCCTTCAATGGAAGAATGGATGAAGAAAGTGTGGAATATATACATATTAGAGTACTACTCTGCGGTAAAAAACAATGACTTCATGAATTTTGCATGCAAATGGATGGAAATCGAAAACACTATCCTGAGTGAGGTATCCCAGACCCAAAAAGATGAACATGGGATGTACTCACTCATAATTGGTTTCTAGCCATAAATAAAGGACATTGAGCATATAATTTGTGATCCTAGAGAAGCTAAATAAGAAGGTGAACCCAAACATATAGTCATCTGCCTGGATATAGGAAGCAGACAAGATTGCAGGGCAAAACCTGGGAACTTGGGGGTGAGGTGGCATGGGGCTAAGGGGAAATGGGGTGAGAAACGTGAGAAGGGGAGAATGGGGGGAGCTTGGGGGAATGGGATGGTTGGGATAAAGGAAGTGTGGACACGGGAGCAGAGAAATATATATCCTAATTAAGGGAGCCATCTTAGGGTTGGCAAGAGACTTGACTCTAGAGGGGCTTGCAGGTGTCCAGGGAGTTGTCCCCAGCTAGTACCTTGAGCAACTGAGGAGAGGGAACCTGAAATGACCCTATCCTATAGCCATACTGATGAACTCTAACTTTAACCCTTGGTCATCCCAATAAGATACAAGGAATTATTCCATTTTTTGTAACTGTTTAGATTTTCTTTGTGACTTTATGTAGTTAATTTTAGAGAAGGTTCCATAAAGTGCTGAGAAAAAAGTTTTTTTTTTATTTGAGTGACATATGTTTGTGTTTTCTTTATTCAGTTTCAATTTTCAAGTCTTGAACTTTTTCCTTCACCTGTTTGATTTTTTTTCTTGACTTTCTTGGCTGTCTTTAAGGGATTTGTTGATTTCTTCCATTTTTTTTGTTTGTCTTTTTCTTGATTTCTTTAAGTGAATTTTTCATTTCTTCTTTAAGAACTTCTATCATCTTAAAAAAATTATTTTTAAGGCTATTTTCTTATGCTTCAGCTGTGTTGGAATGTTCATGTCTTGCTGTTGTAGAAGTACTGGGTTCTGGTTGTGTTATATCTCCCTTTTGGTAGTTGAATGTATTCTTATGCTGGCACTTACTCTCCTGTTCTTCCAACTGGTAGGGTTGTACTGTGCCTATGTAATCTTCTGGAACTTCAGGGGAGGGTTGTCCATGGGGAGGAGGACCAGTTTTGTGGGGTTGGGTGGTGGAGTGAGTGTTGGGGAAACAGTATCCAGTGGGTTGTGGCAGTAGAAGTGCAACCTGGAGGCAGTCTCTCAGTTGCTTGCTGGCTGCTAGAGACTGCCTCATAGAATATTTTAAAAAAAGATTTTACAAAAGCTTTCTGAATAGTGGAGAAAGTATAATAAAGGACATTTAGCATAAGTTTTATAAAAAGTGACAATCTCAGAATTTATAATACTGCATGCATTACTTAGCTTGTCTGACAGATCATTGGAATTTAAAAGTTTAATTTTAATTAAAAATATGAGGAAACATAGGCTAATAATCTGTAGCCCCATACTGCCATGTAGTTTTGGGAAAGTAGTGTCACATTCTTAGTTTTGTTCTCTCCCTATCAGGCAATTCACAAACAAATTCTGATTCTTTACTGCCATGCTTCTGACCTACTAACTGGGAAAATAAACTCACTGTGGGAAATCATTCTCTGATCATAGAGAAGACCCCGAGGGTAGTGGTTGAATAGGCAAGAGAGTATGCAGGTGTAGAAAGTATAGCCAGCTCAAAGTGGGATCTTTCCCGCCAGTGCTATTATCTAAGACTATCACTCACTTCTTTTTACTGAAGAATCAGTTGCTTGGGATTCCATGACTGTTTTATATAATTGTTCATCAACACTCATTATAGTATTTTCTGTTGATACCATGTTTTATGCTTTGTGAAGTATTTCTCCTGTGTAAGATATGATTTTATGTGAAAAACATCCATTGAGAAAGGAAGAGAGTTATATAATTCTAATTTATTCAGATAATGAAATTAGTTATGAGAAGTTATCATGGAATATGTTGGTTACATTAAAAGACACAAACGAAAGAGCCACATTTGACTATTAATTTAGTAAATTTCTTTGTAGGCATTCATACAAACGTGTAATCCTGGGGTGGAAGAGCAGGCACCAAATCTAGTGCAATCTCATCAACATTCCTGTGAAAATTAATGTAGTATAGCTAGCTGCTTTATGTGGCTAGATTTCTGTTTCACTATATGTAGCCAAGTTTTTAAAAACTATGAGAGCTTTGGAGAATTTTAGTTCAAGAGGCCAGAGAGCCCATGCTCAGCTTTACTCTTCTGCTCTTTCTTAAGTGAGCCTCTCTGAAGTCTAGTTATGATTCTGCTTCTCACATATCTTAATCTACACATTAATTCTTGTTCTGATTTTTAAGATTTCTATAAAATTACTCTGAGCTGGAAAGATGGATCAATGGCTAAGAGCACGGACTGATCTTCTAGAGGACGTGGGTTCAATTCTCAGCACCCATACAATGGCTCACAACTGTCTAAAACTGCAGTCATAGAGCTTCTCTGGACTCCATAGGTACCAGGCATAATCATGACACAGACATATATGAATACAAAACACCAATGTTCATAAACAAAAACTTCAAACAATTAAAGTAAAAGAATTATACTATGTTTATGGTTCTGACAGGGACATTACTCACATGAACTCACAGCAGTGATAGCAGCATACATGAGACTTACACAGATCAAGATAGCTAAGATTTCAGAATGGACTGGGAGGGACTCATGAAATCACACCGTAGTTGAGAGGCTATTGATAATTGTTGCTTTCAAGGGGAAGAAAAGATGTGGCCAATGACAAGCTACTACCCATATTCCAGTGTGTAGTGGTCTCAAAGAAAACCTTCCTATGGCTAATGTGTTTGGATACTTGGTTCCCAGTTGGTGGCACCATTTGTGGAAGTTTAAGAGGTATGGCCTTGTTGGAGGTATTAAGTCACCGAAGGTGGGCTCTGAGAGTTTAAGACAGCCTTGTTCTTTCACTCTGCGCTTGCTGTTCCTGGTGTGATCTCTGAGATGGCCGTACCTCCCACCATGTTTACTGATTACTGCTGCAGTTATTCACTATTATTGACCCTTATCCCTCATGAACTGTGAGCCAAAATGAACTCACTCTTATAGAAATTGCTTTGGGCATGGTATTTTATTACAGAAACAGGAAGGTAGGTAAGACACAGTTCTTGACCCTGTGTCCACACCTAAACAACCAACATTATGCAGATTTGACAAATTTTAAAAAGAATATATAAAGTTCAAAAGGGAAAATGGTGGTGGACAGAGTTATGAGGGGTTAGAGAGATGGGAAAAGGGTATGTTAGATCAAAACATATTGCAATCATATATGATATTCTTTAAAAATCTATCATTATTTTAATTTAATTTAAATATAATTACATCACTTCATACTTTCCCTTTCCTCCTTCCAGCCTCTCCCATGGTCCATCTAACCAAACCTTCCTGTCTTCATCCTTATTTCCTCTAAAATTGTGTCTTTTTCCTTGGTTAGTATTGTTACATATAAAAGCATAAATAATTAAATACAACTTGGTAAATTTTGTTGCTGTTATTGTTCATGTGTATATGATTTCAGGGATGATTGCTTTATATTGGATAACTAATTAGGGAGCTCATCCCCAGGAAAGACTAATTCTTCTCCTCTCAGTATCATCAGTTACTTGGCTAGGAGTGGGACTCTGTGAGGTTTACCCTTTGAAATTTCGATTTTGTCATTGTAGCCAGATTGTTGTCTTGTCATAGATAGCTTTTGTTTTATATGTGTCAGGAAAGGGTATTCTCACTCCAATGAATACAATATGTGGATACTTCATGAAATGATGAAAAAAGACTATAATTAGAAGGTATATATATATATATATATATATATATATATATATATATAATAAGGTAGGTTTTGTTTCTTTGTACACTATATATGTGTGGTGTTCATACTTGTATATTTGTTTCTGAGTGTATGTGCATGTGGTGTTGGAAGTCCTTCTGCATATGTGTTGCTTTTATTGGTTAATGAATAATGCTGCTTTGGGCCTATGGCAGGGCAGAATAGAGATAGGCAGGAAAACTAAACTGAATGCTGGGAGAAAGAAAGTGGAGTCAGAAAGATGCCATGTAGCCACTGGAGGAGAAAGACACCCACTTGCTGATACCGGTAAACCATGAGCCTGGTGGCAAAATATAAAATAATAGAAATGGGTTATTTTAATATATATAAGAGCTAACTAGCAATATTCTTAAGTGAGTGGTCAAGCAGTGTTTTAATTAATACAGTCTGTGTGATTATTTTGGATCCTGGAAGCCAGGAAATGTGTGTGTGTGTGTGTGTGTGCGTGTGAATGGAGGCTAGAAGTTATTTAGTGTCTTTCTTATCTTCCTCCACTTTATTTAGTAATGCAAGGTCCCTTGAAGAGTCTTGAGCTTGCTGACCTGGCTAATTCAATGGATTCACTTTCCACAGTAAGAACTTCTGCTGAGCTATCTACCTAGTCCTGGAGTCAAGTATTTTAAAAATTATTGTATACTGTGAATACAATTATAGGGGTGCACCCACACACTGAGACAATGGGGATGTTCTATCGGGAACTCACCAAGGCCAGCTGGCCTAGGTCTGAAAAAGCCTGGGATAAAACTGGTCTCGCTGAACATAGTGGACAATGAGGACTACTGAGACCTCAAGAACAATGGCAATGGGTTTTTGATCCTACTGCACCTATTGGCTTTGTGGGAGCCTAGGCAGTTTGGATGATCACCTTACTAGACCTGGATGGAGGTGGGTGGTCCTCGGACTTCCCACAGGGCAGGGAACCCTGACTGCTCTTTGGGCTTGCGAGGGAGGGGGACTTTATTGGGGGAGGGGGAGGGAAAGGGGAGGCAGAGGTGGGGAAGAGACAGAAATCTTTAATAAAAAAATAAAAATAAATAAAAATACAAAAACAAAAAAAAAGAAAAAAAAAGAACTTTAGAACTTTAGAAGGGAAAATTTAAAATTTCATCACCAAATGAAAGGAAAAAAGCCTGACGAAGCAGCAGCACACACCAAGGGTTTTACTTGTAATGGGCTCCTTCAAACAAAATCAAAGTATCAGCAAGAATTTTTATGTGGTGTTATTAAAATAGGAAGAACTCTGAAATAACTATTGCTGTGTCCATATTATGCCATAAAATGACAAAAGAAGACTTTCCAACGAAAGACAACATAATTCTACCGTTTTTGTTTTAGTAGATTTATGGATAGAAAGTAGATTACACATTATGTTAAATTTTGTTTATTTCCTCTGCATTTCTCAGGACCTGTGCATTCTGATCCACTGACCTATTGTACATTGTTTCAGACACTTTGCAACATGTTATCTAAAAGACATGTGCTATTTACTTCTAACAAGGTCCGGGAAAGAACCAAGGTGGAGAATCAGAAAGCTTTACTGCAAATCAGAGTTTGAAGAACCATTACTCATGTGACTAGTTGCTTCAAGATCGTGCTGTGACTTATGTCTTGAAACATGAGCTAAAATAAATACTCCTTTCTTCAAGTTGCTTTAATTTACCACAGCAAGTGTAGAATAAACTAAGTCAGAAATTGCTTTTAAAATAAATTAAATTGAGAAATAATTTCTTACTTTCCCCCTCCCTCCTTTCTTTGCTTCTATTCATTTTTCCTTCCTTTCCTTCTTTTCTTCTTCCTCTCTCTGTTATCTTGCTTTATAGCTAGAATGACTTCAAACTTGTTACCCTCAGGGCTTACCTCCTGAGAGCTGATACTGTGCTAGCTCCACATCAGGCTCCCTTTTCTTTTTTTATTTACTTAAGAAATTATTCACCCAAAATTTGAAAGATTGGAAACAATAAAAAAAGCAATATAAATGTTAAACAAAGAGAAAAAAATTGTGCATCATTGGGGAGAGATTTATTGAATATAAGTACCCTCTTTCTGAGTTCTTGGGACTGTTCTTCCTAGCCTGCCAACATCTTCGTTGACAACCTGTTCACCATTTTGCAAATACACAAGAATCTCTACCTGTGTTAGAGACATACCTTGTAATTTTTCCTGAAAGAAATAATGTCGTTTCCATGTCTTCAGAAGTCACTAGAAGAGAGGAAAACATTAAAATAATGTTAGCTAGATCCAGGTTTTATGATATCTGCAAAAAATGTGCAAACTGGAGATAAAGAGTCAATTTTATGTGAAGGCACTGGCACAAGCTCAGATAAACCCACTTATGTTAGAGTTAGAAATATCCACAGATTTTTGATGGTAGTCAGTTCATCCCAACTCAAAACATAATGCAAACTGTTTTCCTAGGAATAAAAACTTTCTTAATTACTTTATGATTATATATTTTTTAAATTTGGTAACTAACTTTATTGATTTGACGTGAATGCTTGAAAAATTGATTGAGATTTATGTTTTCAAATTGGTTTTCAATCAAAGATAGTAGTTGATGTTCTACTTCAGCTCAATAAAGCAATATTTTAGCCCCTAAGCAATTTAAACAAAGCAAGTTGACTTTGCTTTTGTATTATTTGAATGCTTTAATTATGGATATTATATTCATATATAAATCAGTTTTCTCTAAACTTCACCAGCATGCTCACTCAAGTCTTTCAAAGAGATACAACACATTTCCCTTTTTCTTTCTTCAGTGTGCTGTCTCTCATCTTTGTTAACTTGATCTTTGGTTATACCCACATTTGTAAAATGTCATGTCAGTTCATCCCTTCCAGACAAATTTCCTGTCTCTGTGTGAACTAATATCCATGGGATTTGAAGAATAACAGAGGAGGTGAAAGAAAGGATGCAGGCAGTGCATGTACAACATCTACTGACTTTTCACATGTGGTGACTCGAGTGGTGGGCGGGAGAGTCAGCGGTGACATTTTTACCATACACAAGTACTTTAACAGTGTTACTGAGAGGTGATATCATTTAATTATGGTGAAGGAATTTCATGTAGGAGGCACGTAATACATAATGCTTATAGCTAGAAGATATTTATTTCCCTTGTCAAAATGAATAAGATTTGCATAATTCCAGGGTCACCATTATGAGAATATTGCCCAAAATATCATCCTTCAATTACTGTCAACTCAATTCTTTAGCCTATTTAGTGATAGAATGAATTGGGGGTTGATGGTATTTAATTTTGGGGAGGGGGGAGGAGAATAAAAGAGAACAATAGAATATATATTTCATAAAAATGAAAAGTAGAAGTATTTGAGGTCATAATGGCATTAATATTTTTATATGTTAACTGAAACATTAATTAAGACAAAAGACACATACTTTGTACTGGGACAATAGAATAAGCCCTGAGGGCATTTCAGGAATTTATAAGACCCCAAGTTCCCAAGGTAGGAGATACCATGATTCATAGCCATATCGGGTATGGTGGAAATGCAGCAGAACTAAAGCCAGAAAAACAAAAAGAAACAAAAAAGATAACAGAAACAAAACTCCAAACTGAGCCAAACAGAAAAAATTCCAAGAACAACTAAAAGAGGTATTTTTCTGGGTAATAGAAGTCTCCCCCTTCTCAAGATGCTGGGCAGATCTGGTGGCCTTCCACTCTCATATCTTATTTTAGAGTTTTAAATTAAAGTACTTTCTGTTCTCAAACTGAATTATATCTTAAGTTCTTTAGGTTTTTCTTTCATACTGTCTATATTTCTGTCTTGAGTGCATTCTGTTGTAGAATCCTGTCCTCTGGGCATAGTATGGTCTTTGCTTCTTGAACTCCCAACCAAGAGTACAATTGCCATGAGATGTTCACAAGTTTGGGCACATTATGTTTCTTCATGGACATGCTCAGAAAAATCTTGGTCTCCTAGTGAAGACCTTTTCTTTGGCAGTGTAGCTGTTTGTAAGTTACCTATGTCCTTGTGAGAACTCATTACCTTTGCTTCTGTACATAACCCCAGTTAAGCCCACTTGCTCACTGAACTAGACGAGTGGAATTCTTCTTATTATTATCTTGATCTGTGACTGGTGCACTCTCTGGAGTGAACAGACATTTACTCACGTCTCCCAGAAAAAGTTAATGTCATATCCATTCCTGGAAGAGTAGACACTACCCTGGAACTTGTCTGGAATACAGAAAGCCAGTTCTTACACCAGACCTGCTGGAGGATGCCCATGATATTCATATGCTTGTTGCAGTCTGAGAAAGTTCTTAGTGGGAAGCCAGTGATTATCTTGTTTTAGGCTGGAAACAAGCACTAACAAAACCATTAGACAGACAAAAGCTCTTGCTTAGAGAGGGTATTCATCTACTCCAAATTCTCTCATGTACCATAGAATCTTTCAACTACAAGAAACCTTAGAGTGCAAATAAGTTTCCAGTGTGGTCCACTACCATTATTTCCAAGCATTTATCAGTCAGATAGAAAGGCATTATATTTCCCACCCATGCACCACGTTTTGTGGATGTGTATGAAGATAGTTTCTAACTGTTTAGTTCTCTGTTCTTCTTGAAACATCATTGTATCCATTGCCACATTGATATTAAATATATTTTCCCATCCATGATGGCACATAACATCTGTTAATAACTTTTAACCTCTCTGGGTTTGTTTTTCAGTAGTTTTTCTTAGGCAGCAGAGCAGACATCATTGTATTTGATCCAAGAGCTAAGTTCCTGAGATTCACAGGTGTCAACTAAAAGCCCAAGGCACTGCCAACCAACTTCGGTGTGGCCTTTTTAGAGAAAGAACAGACTTCCCATTGGGGCTGATTTATCTTTCAGGTACCTGGGAAAGCCTTTCTTGGGAGATTGGCAGGGTCTATGGTTATCATGTAAGTGTCTGAGATAGAGACACCAAAGATTATATTCTAACCAAAGTTAGAATATAGTTTCAAAAAACTGAGGTGCCCTGGTAGCTACTCTGGGCCTCAGGCTATGTGCCATATGCTCTTTGGCACAGTAAGGTGCCTGGCTGGTCATTTTCCCAAGACCTTTCTCTCTCAACTCTACTAAACCAAGACACCTGATGCACCCAGAGCTTGTTTGAACAAGCTGTCCACTCTGTTTTCTCAACTTGCTTCATATCCTCTCTCATTTTATAATATACTATTTCCTCCTACTCATGGCTCTTTCCTAGATCTTCATATTTACCTATTTAAATAGCTAAAGATCAGTGTTTCACTACCCACTTGTCAAGCTGTAAATACATTTTTGTTTACAATTCTTCCATTCATATAGGATATTGTAGAGATTCTGAATTTTTTCTCATAAGAAGCGCATGCACAGCTGTCTCTAAATGCTGTGTATTTAGCACTTGGGCCAATGCTCCCCTTGTCCTGTTCTTTAAAATTGGATACTGTGTATGCTGGGCAGAGCAGCTGGAAATTGGCCAATTAAAGTGTCTTGTTGGCAAGATGTTGAGACGTGAATCATTAGCAGGATTGTTGCTCTTTGATCCTTACCCCCTCTAAAGGCTGATTAGAAGGCTATTTTTGTTCTGCCTTGCCTTCATTTAGGCATATATTTCATGCTTCCTAAGTTGTGATAATTTGGAGTGTCTGGCTAATGAATCTGTCAGCATATTAGAGGAGAGTTGAAAAGAGGTTATGTCAAGTGTTTGTAGCCAGATAAACAATATCAAGATTCTCTTTGAGTCAGACTGAGAGACAATGGCTATGTGAACAGTCTTCTTGAGAAATTTGCACACTTCCTTCTACACACAAAGACAACCTACTGCAGTTTCCAATGCTGCTTGAATCTAGTACTCTATTTTGTGCTGAAATCCTTTATGCAACCCACAGGGCATTCCTCTAAATGAAAAGTAGACCCTCTATGAAGAATCAGTCTTGTTTCCCCTCAAGAAAGGTGTGAGAAAAGGCAGACTAATTCTGTTGGTACTCTCATTGCATGTACAGCCTTGAATTTGAGCAATTTGCGAGCAATATAACTCATTTACCTGCGTCAAAAAGACAAATTGTGTACTTGAGCCACAGTTGGGTTTCTGCAAGTGTTGCCTGAGTAATGATGTAGTTTGTTTCTGGGGCTAAGTTTAGAGAGTTATTTTCTTAGCAGAGAATGTGCTTTCTTAAACATTATTGCAGATATTAATACGTGTTCCAGGAATCTAAGTCACTTTAGGACATCAACCGAAACAGTGAGTAGACAAAATTCTGTTTTAGACAATCCATAAGCAAGTTTGTTTTGATTAGCAATGGTCAGAAATTGATTCAAGATGAACCATAAATCCTTGAGGCCCTCATTTCTTCTTCAAGGTCAAATACCAATATGTCCAGGGAGGAACAGGTGAAAATTTATAGTCTCAGGCAGAATTCTCTTGAGCAATTGTTCACTGTCTCCCACTGATCTCTAGACACAAGTGAAAAGGGACCGAGGAAACTGGTGGTGAAACTGCTGAGTGGTTAGGGTAAAAGCTCTGCACTTTGATTAACAAGACCCATCACAGTCTGGTGTCTCCATGTGCAGATCCTGGGTGTTCTGCCCACTCACACATTGACTCACTCTTTGCTTTGCTGACTGCTTTTCAAGTCCTCAAATACATTTTCAACTTGCTGCACAAAGCAAGTTCGGTACAGGCATCACTTCTTCGCAGTGTTTCCACCCTTTGATCAGAACTTGTTTCTCCACTGCACCACTGTAAATATCAAAAGTTTTCTTAAACAGCTCACTAAAATGTACAATTGTGTAGCACGGTGAGGTCACTCCTAAGAAGCATAGAGACATACCTAATGGTTGTCAAAGCCCAGAGAAAGGAGGGCTGAGGAAGACAGGAGTGTGGTGTCCAGTGTTACATTAATCTGCTTTTAAGTCTACTCCCTAACTGGGCTTACTGTCTCAGAAAAGAATCATGACAGTGCTTAAAGAATGACATTACTGGGTTCTCAGAAATCCAAACTTCTTTGAAATGACTTATGTAGAAGGACATGGAGTACCAGTGTCATAGATAAGCATCAGAGAAACCAGGACTTTTATACATACTGGCTTTTATTTTCAAGAGGACTGTCTATACCTGTTTTCCACCCAGAAGTCTGGGAGTAAATGCTGTTTAATAAGCTACTGATCTTTTGCTATTCTATAAAGCCAGGCTTTACCTGAATCACCTAGACTCCTGAGCACTGCTTCTTAGTTAATAGAATCCATTCTTATGAAAGAGTCCAAATATTTTTGCAAAAGAGATTGACTGATATGTTTACTTAAACCCTTCCTCCCTGGACTCTTATCCTAAGCATTGTTTCTCAGTCAATAGAACCCATCTCGTGAAAGACATGACAGGTACTTTGCAAATGACATGTGCTTTGTAAATGAGTTTTGATGCTTTAAGCTTTGTTGTGATAATTATCATGAGGAAACTTTTTTCCCCAAAGTTGTACTGTGCTTAAATATGTAAAAAATAAACAGCTCAGTGCCAAACTGCAAAAAGTTGAACCAGCCTGGCTAAGAAAGCCATGCTGAGCCGTGTATCAATTCTGTGCCATAACAACTCTGAGATATTTGTCTTCATATCAAATGAATTCCATTACCCTCTCTTTCCCCCTCTTCCATCCTCCTGATGATATCTTCTTTCCTTGTCATGATTCCCTTTGTAGTTTACTGACCTATACCTCTTAAAACACACACACACACACACACACACACACACACCAACTTCTAAGATTTGCTTGCAGAGATTACATGTATTTGTCTTTCTGAGTTTCTGAGTCTGCCTCATTTCATTTAACAAAATAGCCTTCAATTGCATCTTTTCCTGAAAATGTCATGATTTCAGTTTTCTTTACATTTAAATAAAATATTATTGTGTATATGCATCACGTTTTCTCTATCTACTTGATGGACATCAAGGCAAATTTCATTTCTTAACAACTGTGAACAGTACAGTCATAAACATGGATGTGAAAGTATATTTGTGAGAGAATTTAATGTATCTTGGGTATGCTCCAAAGGACTAGCCTTGCCCCTGACTTTCTCATAGATTAATAAGTGTTTTCAATGGAGATGGAACTCAGAGTCTCTGTTTTCTTATCTAAGTATGTGTCCTCTTTTCCCTCTTGTTCATTCTTAGTCCATACAGCAGAGACAGAATCTTCCAATAAGGTCTAATTTATCTGATCAGTGCCTTTAATAATTTAGCAATACAGACTGAATTTCTTGACTAAATCAAAATTCATGCTGTTAGACAAGACTATTTCACTGTTTGTTAAGAGAATATTGAGAATAGTGCTTCTAATGCATCTAGTGAGGAGGTTTTTGATTTTTATTTCTCTTTTTTTAAAGTGCTTATATATGTGTATATACATACACACCTGCACATAAATGAGTTCATGTATGCATGGAAGATGAAGGACACCATTAAATGTCATCCCTAGGAATACCATACATCACCTTTGAGACATGGTTTCTCATTGGCCGGGAGTGCAACAATTATACTAGACTCTCTGGTCAGATAATCATGAGAGCCTCCTATCTCTGTTTCCCAGGGCTGGGATTACAAGTTATATACTACCCTGAACAGCTTTATTTGCAGGTGTTGGGAAACAAACTCAGTTTTTGTGCTTGCAAGCAAACATTTTCCCAACCAAGCCATTCCCAGCTGCTTTGTTATTCTTTATGTTCAAAACTTTTTAGCAGACATTGTCACAGTAATGGGCATGATTCATGTCTAAAGACAGTGATGAAGCAGTATCTAGTAAATCATTATTTAATTAAAATGTAAGTATGCCATTTGCCTCTTCCTCTTTCTCCTCATTTCCCTCAAAATTGCTTTTATTTTTAAGGAAAGAAAACTCTGAGCATAACACCTGTAGGGGACAAGAGGTAGAACTGAGTTGATTTTCAGGCCATGGGACATCTAAAACCTACAAAGAATAAAAACTGTATATGAATCACTAAGCCAAAGTTGAGATATCACTTAATAAGGAAGACAAAAACAAAGCAAAACAAAAACCAATAATGAAAAATAACTTTGGAAACACTCAGGCAAGACCCATGAATGATAAGGCCAAAGTTTCAGGTAACTTTCTGAAGTAGATCTCACTGGAGAGGATGAGCAAGATAGCAGAAGCTTAGATCAGGGAAGCTCCAATCTAGTGCAGAAGGGAGGTCTCTCTCTTTCTCTTTTTATGAAAGTAAGCCACCCATTAAGCTTAGCTTCTGACAATATTTGCATTTTCAGATATGCAAAGATAAAAAATAGTAAGTTAACTTTCCTGCTTTAATTTTTTACTCCTTCAAGAAATATTTACTGAGTATTTCTATATATGATACAAATACCCAAAGATTTTACCTTCTAAATAACTTTTGGATATCTTTTCCAGTCAAAGCCACCATCTGTTGGACATTGCATTAATTTCCTATCAATTTGGCTACACTTATGTGCACTATTTCTTTACCCAACAACTTTTTAAAAATTATTTTTATTGAGATATATTTTTCTCCTCTTCCCCTCCCTTCTTCTCTTTTTCCCTTCTACCTTCTCCCAGGATCCCCATGCTCCCAATTTACTTAGGAGATCTTGTTTTTTTTCTACTTCCCATGTAGACTAGATCCATGTATGTCTCTCTTATTGTCCTTATTGTTGTTTAGGTTCTCTAGGATTGTGAATTTTAAGCTGTTTTTTTTGTTTTATGTCTAAAAGCCACTTATGAGTAAGTACACATGATATTTGTCTTTCTGGGTCTAGGCTACCTCACTTAATATGATGTTTTTAGATCCACCCATTTTCCCACAAATTTCAATATTTTTCTGCTATGCAGTACTCCATTGTGTAAATGTACCATATTTTCCTTAACCATTCTTTGGTAGAGGGGCATTTAGATTGTTTCCATGTTCTGTCTATTAAGAATAACTCTGCTATGAAGATAGTTGAGCAAATGTCCTTATGGTATGATTGAGCATCCTTTGGATACATACCCAAAATGGTACTGCTGGGCTTTGAAGAAGGTTGTTTCCTAATTTTCTGAGAAATCACCATACTGATATCTAAAGTGTCTGTATCAGTATGTACTCCCACCAGCAATAGAGGAGTGTTCCCTTGTCCTCATTCTCTTCAACATAAACTATCATCTTTTCATTTTGGTCATTCTTACAGGTGTAAGATGGAATCTCAGAGTTGTTTTGATTTGCATTTCTCTGATGACTAAGGGTGTTGACCTTTTTCATAAGTGTCTTTCAACCACTTTTAGGGATGTTGTATTTTGTTGAAGTCTTTTTCAGCATCTAATGAGATCATCATGTAGATTTTTTTTAGTTTGTTTATATGGTGATTACATTGACAGATTTTCATATGTTGAACCATCCCTGCATCTCTGGGATGAAGCAGACTTGAACATGGTGGATGATTTTTTTTCTGATGTGTTCTTGGGTTCAGTTTACCAGCATTTTATTGTGTATTTTTGAATCAATTCTCCTTCTTAGTAATGTCTTTGTGTAGTTTGGGTATCACAGTAATTACTCAGGACTAGCTCATCTGCACCTCTGCCAACAGAGTCAGTTCTACTGTGCTGCCTATGTGAGAAACAGGGCCCACTTTCCTGAGTTCTGCAGCTGGTAAGGGGGATGGTCAGTTCTTGTCTGTTACAGGCAGTAAGGAGCAAGGGGTAAGTAGGGGTATCACTCCCCGACCTATAGTGCCACATGACATACATTAGCGGGCCAGCTTCCCTACACTCACAACTTTGTGACTGGCTCATCTACATCTCTGTCATCAGGGTTGGCTCTATTGTGCTACCCAAGAGAGGTGCAGGGTCTGCTCTACTCAGTGTCAAAGCCAAGTTTTAAACCTATCTCTACTGCTTATGAGGTAAAAAAAATACACAAAGTACTTAAATTTTCTGTTTCAGTTTTTGTTGTCTTTCTAGTAGAAAAAAAAACAACACCATTCAGGAGTCTTAAGAAGATTAAATAAAGTAATATAAAGTATTTTAGAACACATTACACAGTACATTTTTATTTCTAAAGATTTATGTAATAGAATGTGTAGGTATATATCTCCCTGTCTTCTTGTTGACACAAGAGATCAAATCCAAGGCTTTGTACATACTAGAGAAGCTCTACAGTTGAACTACATCTTTAGCCTCCTGTGTCAAATGTTAAAGGTATGACCATAACAATTTAAATATAAGAAGAAGTGTCATTTCTGTTTGTAATATTTGAATGGATTTTAGGTCGGACATTCATGTAAAGGTAGATACTCAAGTTCATGGACTTAAGTGCAAATCTTTCAAGGTTATTGGAGACAGCTATGGAGTTGAGCCTGAGATAAGTTCTGAAGGAATAGGTACAAGAGAGAAGAGGAGCACTAAGCACCATTGGGGATTCTAAATGGTTAGAGCATGGTGCTTGAGTGGTGGGGTAATATAACTCTGCTGTAAATGACAACCTTGAACCACCTGCATAGTGTTAAATGCTAAATTAGAGTTAAATGCAATTTCCTACAGAGAGTATTTCCTAACATCAAAGTTTGTAAAAGCTAATTGTTTTTCTTAAGCTTGGGTTCGGTTCTAAAGGAACCCAAGGTACTGTTATAGCAAAAGTGTATTCTAAAGAGTAGTGAGACAAAGACCAGGCTACAAGAAGCATAGGGTAGACCAGAAGATTTCCCTGCAGAGTTGAATAAAGTCAAAATCATTTACAATCTTTGTTTATGTTTATTTATTCTGGGCCCAGTAGTACAAGCATAATGCACACAATGAGATCTTGATTCATATGTCTTCTTACCATACACCCAGTTTAGTTTTGCTTAATCTCCCCTCAAGCAAACATTTGGGATCTGACAAGGAGGAATGGAAAGACTGTATAATAAAAAGCACTAATAAGGTTCATTTGAATGCATGTCTAACCCAGAATTCCTGAAGAGTGCTCCTCTGCAAATACAGACTAATGTGTACTTCTTCTATCATGCTGGGCAATGGTCACTATTTTATCTGCCTTCCTCAATCACTTAGGTTCATTCCATTTGTAACCACAGTTTTAAATCCATCTTTCTTGACCAGAACCATTTTCTCTTTTAATAAGGACAACAGATGTAAGTTTATAGCTCCCCACAAATAGCATGAAACCTTTTAAATTACATAACATGGATGAATCTTCACCCCTTCTTCTAAACACAATACATATACTGTCTTTGTGGTTCACTTAAAGCTTTCTTACTGATGGTAAAACTGATGCTTGGTACAGACATAGGCCACACCACATCACTTCATTTGCTTGCTCAGAGAGCAGTGTCACCAGTGAAGCTGGAGCAGAAAGCCCAAATCCCCTGCTTCTCATAATTTATAGCACCTTAAATGTACTGCTAATTGCTTTCTTCTCAAGTGTGCAATACAGTAACTACTACCAACCAAGTGGACCCAATGATATTGAGTTGTGTATCCAGGGCTAGTTGCAGAGGGTTCAGGGTTCATGCTTTTGGAAGGGCAAAAGCAATGGGAAAATGGGGGAAAATAATCTGCTCCTGGAAGAATCCTTAACAAGAAAGCAGGTTTACTTGTGGTGAGAACAAAGTTGCTTCTCTCTCACTTGGTCCTTTCTAGCAATAGCTTGTATATCCTGTGCTGGTGACATGTAAAACTTTATGCATGAGAAACTTTATGAGGACCATATTTAAATGCACACAGAGAAAGTTGGATTGAATTGCTGAGAGTCAAGGCGACAATACAAACTGTGGAAAATAATGTATTCTTTGCCACAGTTATCACAAAGACTTATCTTGACTACTTATAACAGTAATTAATGTCCCAAAGTCTGGTGGTCTGCAATTTGGAAACTATTTTTCTCTATTCTTTCTTATTTGAGTACTATAAACATGGAAGGGGTAGAGAACAGGCAGAGATCTTGTCTTCATGGTATAGAGGGGAGAACTCAAGCACAGTATATGAATAGGTAATGGGCCTACATCTTAGATTTTCATTTCATTTTTTTAGTTATTTTATTTTAAAGTCTATTGGTGGTGGTGGTAGTGGTGGTGGTGGTGTGTGTGTGTGTTTAGTGCAAGTGAATGTGGGTGCCATAGAGGCCAAGGAGGTTGTCAGATACCCTAGCACTGGGAGCAACAGGTGATTGTGAGCCACTTGCATGAATACTGGCAACTGAACTCAGGTCCTCTGCAAGAGTAGCAAGCACTCTTCACTCCCAAGAAATCTCTTTTCTCCCATCTAGATTGGAAAGTGAAAACCTGTCTGGAGTTCTTTAATATGGTTTAAAGTTACTGCCACTCAATACTGCTGTTACAGTAGCCTCTTACCACAAGCCCTAGTGCTAGAAACCCAATCACCTGAGCAGAAAAACAGGCCTGCCCATCACTCTATGTGTGAACTGTGAAAGCTCTTAAGGCAGTAAGGATTCCTTTTTATTGCCCACAAATGACAGAGTAAAGCCACAGGCTGATGGATCTGGCTGCCTAAGAGTTTGATAAAAATAATAATAATAAAAAACTATTGTGATATGGTTGATCAGCATTGCATGCTGAAGCTATAATGGGAGCCAGAATTTGTTTCCAGTTGAATGAACATACAGTCCTGCCTCTGATTACTTATGCATCATATAGCTCTGTACTGAACTCTGGCCATTTGTCTATTTAATTCAGTGCATACAGTGCAACTATATTCATTCCATTTAGTTATTTTGTTCAAGCTGAGTGGCAGGTCTATAAGGCTAATGCCTGTCTAGCAGAATCTCAGGAGTAAGAGACACACCTCTTTGGAGTAATCCTTAGCATCATTTCTTTCTGGAGCCAGATTCAGGAAAGCTGTTATATGGATTTGATTTTTTCCCCTTGTTATTTAATTACCACAGAATTTGAGAAATATGAGCTCTCACTGGGCTTTGTGAATAGAAGGTTTTTATGTTTATTCAGTATAACTTTTAGATGATCATGTAAAAAAAGTTTATAGAAGTCAAATCTCTTATTCCTTCTGTACTCTAGACATCCTGTCTCTACTAGGTAAACTTGGGATCCCTATAAATATTTTGGATTTTTTTTTGATTCAGTCTATTCAGTGTTCTGTATGCTTCTCGAATTTTCATAGGAATAGCCTTCTTTTTTTTGTTTTTTGTTTTTGTTTTTGTTTTTCGAGACAGGATTTCTTTGTGGCTTTGGAGCCTGTCCTGGAACTAGCTCTGTAGACCAGGCTGGTCTCGAACTCACAGAGATCCGCCTGCCTCTGCCTCCTGAGTGCTGGGATTAAAGGCGTGTGCCATCATCACCCGGCAGGAATATCCTTCTTTAGGTTGGGAAAGTTTTCTTCTATAATTTTGTTGAATATATTTTCTGGGCCATTGAGCTGTAATTCTTCTTCTTCTACTCCTATTATTCTTAGGTTTGGTCTTTTTATTGTGTCCCGGATTTCCTGGATGTTTTGTGATGAGAATTTGTTGGATTTGCTCTTTTCTTTGATCAGTGAGTTTATTTTCTCTATGGTGTCTTCAGCATCTGAGATTCTTTCTTCTGTCTCTTGTATTCTGTTGGTTATTCTTGTCTCTGTCATCTCTGTTCATTTACCTAGATTTTCCATATCCAGCTGGCCCTCGGTTTGTGTTTTCTTCATTGCCTCCATTTCAGTTTTCAAATCTTGAACTGTTTCCATTATCTGTTTGATTGCTTTTTCTTGGTTTCCTAGGTTATCTTTTACAGATTTACTCATTTCTTCATACTTTTTGTTATTCTTCTGATCCATTTCTTTAAGGGAGTTTTTCACATCCTGTTTAAGGGACTCTATCGTTTTCATAATGTCAATTTTTTCTACTTCTTCTGGATTAGGATGTTCAAGTCTTGCTGCTGTATGTTCACTGGGTTCTGGTGTTACCATGTTGCTTTTCAAATTGTTGGAGGAATTCTTGTATTGGCTCCTGCCCATCTCTTCCTTCAAATGCACTCGGATGGATATTCTGGTACAGGATCAGTGCCCCTGGCTGGTCAGGGACCTTGAAGACAAAAGACCTAGCTTGCTGCTTGCAGGCTTAGTGAATCCAGGGACAGGACTCTTGAAAGTCAAAGGATTAGGACATCAACTAAGCTCGACCATTCTATCCTGGCACACACTTCTGTTTAGAAATATTTGGCTATTAAACCTAGCCTGAGTTTGATCCTCAGCATCATGAAATAAGTAAATAAATAAATAACATTGGTTTTAAGTATCCAACTGTTCTACTTATCTGGGAGTTTACCACAATCATCAATTTTCTAATTTTCATTTTAAGACTATGAAATTCTATTGAAAAGATTGTTTATTTCAATAGCTACTTTTTGATGCATGTACTGCAACTTATTCACTTTTTGCATACAGCTCAGAGCCATAAGTACCAACCTTATTTGTGGAACAGGGTTGCAATTTAGTGATATCTCTACCGGTAAGAAGGTGTTTGTTTGTCTATCTTCCTTCTGGTTATTTTCAGTTCTTAACATGTTTACCAGTGAATCCTGGTAAAGAGCTTGTAGTAATTTTTGGGGGGAGATTAACAACAACTATCCCCAAAGCAAGAGAACTCGACTTAAAAAGAGACCCCGCAGACAAAAGGGTGAACTTGCAGGAGAGGGGAGGGTTGTGCAGAGCCATGAAGCCCCTGCAGGAGGAGCTGGAGGTGCCGTGCACTCTCCTCCAGCCAGGCGGGTTTGGATGAAGGATTTGATTAAAATAATGACCCTGGAAGTTTTAAGATTGGATCTATTGAACTCAACTTTTTAAAGGGCTTTTAATAACTCCCTGTGGCAAACCCTACTCCAAAGGTCAATGTAGAGAGGAGATAAAACTGTGGTTGACTCAGCTTCCAGGGAGGCATATTATAGCGATTTGAATAAGAATGGCCCCCCATAGGCTCATAGATTTGAATGCCTAGTAATAAGGGAGCAGCACTGCTTGAGAAGAATTAGGGGGTATGGCCTTGTTCATGTAAGTATGGCCTTGTTGGAGGAAGTGTGTCACTCTGGATGGGCTTTGAGGTTTCAAAAAGCCAAGCCAGGCCCAATGGCTCTCTCTTCCTGCTGCCTCTGGAACCAGATGTAGAATTCTCAGTTACTTCTCCAGCACCATGTTTATCTGTGAGCTTCCATCCTCCCACCATGATGAGAATGGATGAAACTTCTAAAAAGAAAAACAAGCCCCAATTAAGTCCTTTCTTTTATGAGTTACCTTGTGTCTCTTCACAGTAATAGAACACTGACTAAGACATATATACAGTAGAATGATCGTGAATGTATCCAAAAAACTTCACTGAGATGCTCAATTATAGCCCTGTAACTTGCCAGGGTTGTTTCAACCTTCTGGGTACAGTTCTGGAAATAGCTTTCACTAAAATAGTCATTCTAGATTTATTTATCTGACTTCGCCTATATGATCACATGATTTGGCAAGATCTGAAAAAAAATATGATGTTTTCCCTTTGGGTAGGTGCAGGTGCTACATATCCTAGCTATATTAAATAGATAGAGTGGTATTCTCTTTGATAAACAAATAAAAATATTATTCCTTTTGATAGCCCTTTATAATATCACCCCATCTCACGAAATAATTAGTTATAGGGTCTGACATTTCTATTGATATCCCTGTAATTCTCTCTACTTATTGTTTGCTAAAGCTGACCACAGAAAAATCGGATTTCATTTTTCTTTCAATTGTTATTTTTAACTTCTTTGGACAGTTTAAAACTTATAATATTTATCTCATTCTTTGAGTTATAATATTTTCACAGTCATATCTCTTATACTCTTTCATAGGTATATGAATTAACTTTCATCCTTCTTAGTACAAGGTCACTGAGGCTTAGAGAAAATGAATAGGTTGATTAAATTGTTCAAGCTATAGTAGAGAGTGAATATAAATTTAAACCTGAGTCATTTTCTGTATTAGTCAGGGCTCTTTAAAGGAACATAGCTAATAGTGGGAAAATATTATTAATTAGAATGAGATTTATTAGATAGGCTTACAGAATATAATCTTGGTAGTCAACAGTTGCTCTTTCACACTAGAGAGGATGAAAATTCAATAGTTGGCAAGTCTGTGAGGCCAGAGATCTCAGAAGTTTCCATCTGGCCTTGAAGGTCTGGAGGGTTCCTGAGGCCCAGATGTTCTTGTCTCCACTGGAGTCTGAGGAAGGGTGATTCTAATGTCAAAGAAGGAATGCAGCAGCAATACATTCCTGCATGAGTGAAGGTAAACAGGCAAAATAGTTTCCTTTTTACGTTTGCTTTATCCATGTTGCTACCAGAAAGTGCCACCCAGATTTAGTATGGGTCTTTCTTATTCAAATAATCTGATTAAAAGAATCCTTCATAGGCCTGTGCAGATGTTTGTGCTTTAGTTGAATACAAGTTCCGTCAAGCTGACACCAAAGATTTCCCATCATACTCCTGATCCTTAATTTAATTCCCATGTTGTACTCTAGGCATAAGATTATTCATTATCACCACACATGTTTTGCTCATAATAGGGGTTTTGGAGGAGTTACTTTTAATATTATATTATAAAATAGAGGATAAAAGGATACATTGATGCAGCAATGGTAGGTATAGTTTTATGAAACTTGTTATTATAAGTTTGTATGGGTACACTGAATAGCATTGCAAAGTGAATTTATTACTATTCCATGACAAATCTAGAAGAAAAGGTGTTGTGTGCGTAGAAGCAGTTAAGAAAATCTGCTTAGCTGCTATTAGGAAGAGCAAATATCAGTGTTGTTTATATACATGCATTGCTGTATATATACATAGCGATAGATTATTGAAAGTGAATAACACACAGTGAATAACACTAGGGTCTTAATCCTATTCTCATGCTCATTACTTTCTGTGATTATTTTTTTCTAGAAATATGTGTAACAACCTCTGTTAAGTGTTGTGAGGACAGGGTCATTGCTTGCTTGGATTCCTCAGTGACTAAGCAGGGAAGGGTCTCCACAACTCTTTGAATAGATAAAAGGACCTAGGTTAGTCAGTTTTCCTCTTAGAGAAAAGTTATTCCAGGGAAGCACATCCTCAGTACAATGAAATTTACAGTCAACTTTGTCACATTTTATGCCTGTTTCTTCTTCCTAAACATAAATCATTATTTGGGTCAGAGAAATGGCTCAGTGATTAGAGTCACTTGCTGCTTACACAGAGGACCTGGATTCATTTTCCTGCACTTAGATGGCAGCTCACAAGTATCTGTAACTCTGGTTCTTGAGGATCCAAAGCTCTCTTTTGGCTTTTGTGGGCACTGCACTGCACACATGTGGTGCACATGCATGCATGAAGGGCAACACTCACACACACAAACAAATCTTTAAAAAGCATCAACCATTTCTCTATGTGGAAAATAGATTGAATAAACCTCCAACATTCCCTTAGGAAGCACATGAATGGAATGGCCACAGTGGTTACTTTCTCTCTACTGATTTAGCTGGAGACCTCTTCCAGTGACAGAAAAAGAAGCAAGTACACACACATACTTCCATGTCCTAAGAGATCATACATCATAAGTCAAAAAGCCTACCATAAAACTCTGATTTATTCTTTAATTTTTTTGAAGTAGAGTCTTATTATCTAACTCAGAGTGGCCCAGAATTCACTGTAAGTTAAGACTGGCTTCAGTCTCACTGTTTTTTTCTTAGCTTCCTGTGTGTTTGCATAACAGGTGAGGGCTCCACAACTGAGCTCCTATTTCTTTTTGAACATAGAAATATGTCTTAAATGTTCTGAGTGTTTTCCTAAAGATTATCTTACATAATCTTTATCTTAATATATTTTATTTAAAATGCGTCAAAGTGAATTATTTAACAAAGGTTTGTAAATAATGTATTTAAACTTTAATTGTTTAGCGCTAAAAAAGGCTTCTTCCTTAAAATAAACAAGAAAAGGAAGTGGGGTTTCTTTCAAGAGCTGTAGTAATGGGCTGTACCATTTTCTTTTATTTGCTGTTACCAAATTGCTTTCTTTTTCAGAAGCCAAAATATTCTCTAAACACATATCTCTTAGCTGCCTGAAATATAACAAACATTGTGCTAGATATTAACTGTGATGGTTTGAATAAGAATGGTCCCAATAGACCTATAGATTTAAATGCTTGGTCACCAGGGAGTGGCACTATTGAAAGAATTAGGAAGTACAACCTTGTGATAGTAGACTAAACCTCCTAAACTCTATTCAAGCCTCAATTAAAGACTGTTTTTTTGTATAAGAGTTGCCTTGGTCTTAGTGTCCCTCAAAGCAATAGAACATTGATTAAGACACTAATATTGTGATGAAAAGGTACAACTCTGCTCACACTATAGTGGAAATCAGAGGGGTCACAGTGGGGACAATGAGCACAACAGGACAGCCCTCAGAAGCGTGATGGCTAAGGAATGCTTCCCAGAGACAGTAGGAGTTAGAAATGAAGCATAGCAAAAGAGGGAGAATTCACTGGAGTGATCAAAAGATAATCCAAGGCACAAGATAGAAGAGGATATGTCTTTTTTTTTAAATCATCTAAGTTGTGCTGTATGGCCAGTTCTGTGTCCACTTTTGCTCCAGAGACTTGACCTGATCAAAGTGAAAAGGAATGAAGAAAATATAAACTCTCATACACATAGAATAGCTGGGATCTGGTGGTTTGTGCTCTCCCATGGAGAAATCATAGAAATCATAGCCACTCACCTCTAATTACATAGAGTTGAACAGAGAGGCAGGGTTATTACAAAAAGCTGAACAGGGAGGGGGTTATCACATACAGATATACAGAAAGGAAAGGTTCATGGTGTACAGCTGGATAGGGAGACAGGTTTAGTAGGAACAGTCTCTGTAGGGGAGTAGTTTTCAGTCCATATATATCCTAGGAGAGAAAGGACATGTTTTGCACATACTATCTGCATCCACACATGGATCAGAAGGGATTCTTCTCAATTCCTCTGAGTCTCATTCTGGTGAGAAGGCATAGCTATTTCTCCATTTGTCTGACGGTCCTGGACATGCCTGGCTGATGTCACAAACACATTCACTTGGAATTTCACATACTCATGGCTTCCTCTGTTCCTCACAGACCACTATGATAGCTAGCTTTGTCAATTTGACATAGTCTATAATCACCTGGGAAGAGTGTCAGTAAGGGATTGTTGGGACAGGGTTTGCTTGTAGGCCTATCAGTGGCAGGATTGTCTTGAGTTAATTGATGTGCTCACCTGGGGCAGCACCATTACATATGCAAAGGGTTCTGAACTGAATAAAATGGAGAAACGGAACTGAGCAGAAGAAATGAACAGGAAAACATGCATGCATTACTGTCTTATTTTTATTGACTGTGGATTTGATGCAACTCCCTGTTTGAAATTCCTGCCTTGAATTCACTACAAATGTGGATTGTAATCTAGAATTGTCAGATTATTTTTTTGGTTAGAGTAGTTATTAAAGTGGCATATATGAAATGAGGGCTACCATATTTGAAAAATATGAGTGTCAATGTTGAAAGACAGGGCTAGGAGAGAAAATGCAGGATACTGTGTCCCTTAACCCATATTCTAGAGTTTGTTCTAAATCCTGAGAGGAATGGCATGATTTGAAGGATTTTTATTGGAGACGGGAGCTGGCTTAGGAGAACTTGGGGTGCTTACTTGCAGCACCTGAGTCACCTTTCCTCTTTCCCCTCTGAGGGAGGGAAAGAACAAAGCATCATCTTCCCTAAATCTGGGATAAACCAACCACACTGTAGATCCTGTCACAAACCCCTACACACGCAGAGGAAATTATTTTCTCATTTTTTATATGAAGAAGCAATCATCAAAGCATACTAGAGTCCCACAGGGCAGTGTGGGGACATTAGTCCAGTGGCTTTGACTTAGAGATTTATTAACAGATATTCATTGTCTTCCTTTTTGCTTAAGATGAAATCAGTCTATGTGGAAAGATCTTTCTGATTAGTGTTCTTGCTTACTGTTTCTGCTTCTTTCTGCCTGAAAACTCTGTATCATTTCCTCCCAAAAGAAATTAAACTTAGTCTTAGGTGTATATTTTTCTTAACTTCTGGCATCTCTGATCTGGCTTCCTGTTGGTCCAGTCAGCCTTCTCTCATCTTTGGAATGTTAAGTCTTTAATGTTTCTCATTCTCCTTTGAATTCTAGTTTTTGCCAATTATTCTTTTTATTTATTTATTTATTATTTATTTATTTATTTATTTATTTATTAAAGATTTCTGCCTCTTCCCCACCACCGCCTCCCATTTTCCTCCCACTCCCCTTATCAAGTCCCCCTCCCTCGTCAGCCCAAAGAGCAATCAGGGTTCCCTGACCTGTGGGAAGTCCAAGGACCACCCACCTCCATCTAGGTCTAGTAAGGTGAGCATCCAAACTGCCTAGGCTCCCAGAAAGCCAGTACGTGCAGCAGGATCAAAAACCCATTGCCATTGTTCTTGAGTTCTCAGTAGTCCTCATTGTCTGCTATGTTCAACGAGTCCGGTTTTATCCCATGCTTTTTCAGATCCAGGCCAGCTGGCCTTGGTGAGTTCCCGATAGAACATACTCATTGTCTCAGTGTGTGGGTGCATCCCTCGCAGTCCTGAGTTCCTTGCTCGTGCTCTCTCTCCATCTGCTCCTAATTTGGACCTTGAGATTTCAGTCCGGTGCTCCAATGTGGGTCTCTCTCTCTGTCTCCTTTCATCGCCTGATGAAGGTTAATATCCAGGAGGATGCCTATATGTTTTTCTTTGGGTTTACCTTCTTATTTAGCTTCTCTAGGATCACGAATTATAGGCTCAATGTCCTTTATTTATGGCTAGAAACCATATATGAGTGAGTACATCCCATGTTACTCTTTTGGGGTCTGGTTTACCTCACTCAGGATAGTGTTTTCTATTTCCATCCATTTGCATGCAAAATTGAAGAAGTCATTGTTTTTTACTGCTGAGTAGTACTCTAATATGTATATATTCCATACTTTCTTCATCCATTCTTCCATTGAAGGGCATCTCGGTTGTTTCCAGGTTCTGGCTATTACCAACAATACTGCTATGAACATAGTTGAGCATATATTTTTGTTGTATGATAGGGCATCTCTTGGGTATATTCTCAAGAGTGGTATTGCTGGGTCCAGGGGCAGGTTGATCCCGAATTTCCTGAGAAACCGTCACACTGCTTTCCAAAGTGGTTGCACAAGTTTGCATTCCCACCAGCAATGGATGAGTGTAGCAAAGGACACTGTCACTAAGACAAAAAGGCAACCCACTGACTGGGAGAAGATCTTCACCAACCCCGCAACTGACAAAGGCCTGATCTCCAAAATATATAAAGAACTCAAGAAACTAGACCGTAAAAGGCTAATCAACCCAATTATAAAATGGGGCACTGAGCTGAACAGAGAATTCTCAACAGAAGAAGTTCAAATGGCCAAACGACACTTAAGATCATGCTCAACTTCCTTAGAGATCAGGGAAATGCAAATCAAGACAACTTTAAGATACCATCTTACACCTGTCAGAATGGCTAAAATCAAAAACACCAATGATAGCCTTTGCTGGAGAGGTTGCCAATTATTCTTTAAGGGTTCTAAGACCTTTAAAAGAGTTTCCAAGCTCATCTGAAGTTTGTTTAAAAAAGTCATCAGAAGGCAAGGCTTTTCTCTTGGTAGCGAGCCACACATCCTTTGCTGTCATTCCACACACGTGCCTGTGCTTCTGTTTGAAACCTCAGGCACACGCAGACCACAGTGTGTAGGTCAGTGCATGTCACTGGGATGACAAAACAAAGGAACAACTCTCAACACTTGTTAAAACAAAACAATCCATGAATGTTCTGCGGAGCAGAGGTCCATGTATAACATTCTGGATAACACCACCACATACACAACTACAGCATATTAATTTCAAAATGGAAGTAAAAATAAAAAATATGTTAAATGAATTAATGGCTCAACATTTCTATACTAGATGATTTATTAGTCTCTGGTCAGATCCTTGCTACATGCCCACCCTCCCCCGCACCTCTCCAAGCATTACAGCGTGGGTTTTTTGTTGTTGTTGTTGTTTTGACTTTTTAGTTTATAGAAACTGCCATTCCCTCGAGAAGCTCTCTGTCATCACATCTGGTCTTTGCCTTAAGTTTGAACTTTATTACAGATCTTCATGTCCTAACTTCTTTCCTGGTCAAGAGAAGGCTAGACTATTTCTCACATGGTAGTGTTAATGAGTCCAAGTTGTGTGAAAATTCTCCTTCAAAAAAACATTGATGTATCTTGGACTCCAATTTTATCATCTGTTACACAACAGAGTCTCTAATAATGGGAATAACTAGTGCTAGATTGGTATGATGTTCGGTTATTAGCCAATGGAAAATGGGAAGAAGTATGGACAAGGTGTGTCTAATATTTGAGAATGTAGAATCCAACTGAT
This sequence comes from Neodon shergylaensis, assembly GCA_025134845.1. NCBI lineage: Eukaryota > Metazoa > Chordata > Mammalia > Rodentia > Cricetidae > Neodon > Neodon shergylaensis. The sequence continues at coordinate 3,811,847 of JABTXL010005547.1, read as the reverse complement.
GTACATCATTTCCTTTCCTGTTTCATTGTTGAGATTGTAGTGCTGTCTCCACTTTCACTATAATGAAGACTGAAATTGTAATGAACTGGGTAGCAGTGGGCCCACATGACTCTTGTTTTACTTGTCTTTAAAAAAATAATTGTTTTGAGATTATAATTACATCATTTTTTATTCCCATGTCCCCTCCCTGCTACATTTCAAATAATTAATGGCCCATTTCTTAATTATTATATATATAAACAATTTCTAAGTACATAAATACAACCTGCTTATTCCATCTATTACTTGTATGTGTGTTTTCAGGCCTGACCGTTTGGTATAGGATAACCAATTGGGGAGATTTTTCCCTGGGAAAACTATTTCTCCTGCTCTCAGCATTCTTCAGCTGCCTATAGTTCTTTGTCTAGGGTTGAGGCCTCATGAGCTTTCCCCCTTCCATGTTAGTAGGGCTACTGGTATCATTCGTATTCAGATTATTTTTAGGCAACCACATTAGTGAGACTTTATAGGTGTAACTTCTGTTATTTCTCAGAGACATAATCTTACATCAAACATTTTTTCCTTGGCTCTTTCAATATTTCCACCCCAAAATAACACTTGCTTTGAGAGCCGGGCGATGGTGGCGCACGCCTTTAATCCCAGCACTCGGGAGGCAGAGGCAGGCGGATCTCTGTGAGTTCGAGACCAGCCTGGTCTACAGAGCTAGTTCCAGGACAGGCTCCAAAAAGCCACAGAGAAACCCTGTCTCAAAAAACCAAAAAAAAAAAAATAAATAAAACACTTGCTTTGAAATACAAAAGGATGGGAATTTGTAGATCACTAGTTGTCCACATACTTGACCCTTGGTTTCTCAGTCATGTGACACCATATTTTCTTCCTCACAACATCTATCTATCATTGTTAGAAATCTTTCTTAATGTGTTAATTTATTTTACTAGTTTATTCAATATTTTATTAGCGTGCAAAATTTATTATAGCAGAACCATGTTTTATTCATATTATGTCAGCATCTTTAGTGTTATGAATATAAAATATACTCACAGGATTGTTCAGTCCTGAGACTGGATGAAGTACTTGCTCATCAGAAGAGGTATCTGCTTTTTTATCAGTTAAGAGGCTTGAAAACCAGGGAAACTGGGGAGCAGTTTGAGGTTGCATGCTGCACTAAGTTGAGGTTCTGCCCCCTTCGTTGTGACAGACCCCCTTTCTATGCTATGCCTGATTACTTTTCAGTGCCTTAGCAGGGAACGAAGAGAGAGTCAGATGAAGTCTATCTGTCCGTGATGTCTAAATCAGAAAGGAAATTCAGAGCCCAATGGATAGCAGAATCCTGCTGTTCAGCTTTTGAAAGATGAAGGCAATATTTCAATTTCTAATGTGCTTTAGTCTGCTTTCTGGGGCACTCTTGTCTTTTTATTTTAGCTGTTAGATTTACTGGTGAACTCAGTGCCTGTATTACATGAAAATAATTTGAAGTTTGAGTGCCATTCCTGAGGGAACGAGGGATCTCCTTATTATGAACATTCCCTTTGTCTTCTACTTTTGTCTCTTCAGTCTTACAAGAATCCAATCCAAGACCATCAATTCTTTCTCTCTCTCTGTGCTCTCTCTCTCTGTGTATATATGTATGCCTGTGCTACACCCACACATATACATACATATATGTCAAAGAGGGGCGGGGCTAGGAATACAAGCACGGGAGACAGAAGAGAATGTTGAATGCTAGTCTTTGACTTGTTTGAGGCAGGGTCTCGTCGTATTCACTGTTGCTGTATTTCAGCTTAGTTGGGCCCTGAGCATCAGGCAATCATTCTTTCTGCTTCCCATTTCCTAGTGGAGTACTAGGATTGTAGATGTGTAGACAGGCTCCAAAACTACAGAGAAACCCTATCTCAAAAAAAAATTCCATGCCTCGACCGTTATTAACACAATGTTATTTTTCCCCAGTTCATCAATCACTCCTCTCACCAATACAATCACTATATAGAAACATTTTTAGATAAAAATTACTTCAGGTACAAGACTTACTGCTCCCAGGCACTTGTTAGAAAATTTGGCTATTTGTGTGTGCTTTGGGGATCTAATGGTAGATATTCTGGCTTGCATGGCAAGGCTTTTTCCCCCATGTCATATCCTCAGCCACATGTTCAGGCTCAGGTTTATATCTGGCTTGTCTCGGTTTCGCCTGTTCTTTACTTTACATTTTGTACTCATTCTCCACATGTGTTTGTGATCCTGATTTCAAAATTGAGCTACAAAAGCAGAGAATAGTGTAGATTATAAACCCTGTGTGAAAAAGAGCAAAGCATGCACCATCCAATCCATTTTTATACGTGCTAAGTAACAGGCTGAGAAAAGGTAAACACACAATAATGAAAAGTTGTGTTGCACTGTGAGAAAAGGGCAGTGAAGAACACTAGGATATAAAGCAGCCTCGGAACTCAGCAATGATCTTTGCTAAATACTTCTTAGTTAAGAAAAAGTCCTTGAAAAATAGGTTCTGTGGACATGTTGGAGCTAAGGATATTAATCCTCTAAGGTCCACACTGACCAACAGGCTGGAATATCCCCAGCCCATGAGATTAGTGGAGAACATTACTTGTGAATTGACCTCCTGTTTACATGACTTCATCTTTCACTATGAGCTACATATTGTTTTCCTTTAGGTAAAATCCCAAACTTTATATATTTCTCTTTTCCTTAAAAAATCCATGCCTCTCTGGGTGGCAGTGGCACATGCCTTTAATTCCAGCACTCGGGCTATCTGTGATTTCAAGGCCAGCCTGGTCTACAAGAGCTAGTTCCAGGACAGGCTCCAAAGCTACAGAGAAACCCTGTCTTGAAAAAAAATTCTATGCCTCGAATGTTAAATAGGTTATTAACACAATGAATTTTTCCTCAGTTCATCACTTACTCCTCTCACCAATACAATGACTAGGTAGAAACATTTTCAGATAAAAATAAGTTCAGGTACAAGACTGACTGCTCCCAGGCACTTGACAGACAGTTCCCATCTCCTCTTGCCTCCTCCTCTTCTTCTCCCTCCACTGTAACAAAATACTTACCTCATCAGAAATGAAAGTCTACAAATCTTTTAAGCATTATAGAATAAAAGATGATACCACAACTTTTCACATTTTTAAGTATTTAAAGTGATTTTTTACATTACCAATACTTATTTATTTCAAAGACTTTTCTTTCTGTATAAATTTTAGTTTGTTAAATATTTTTAAAAACTCCTTATAATTGTTTTGCTTTGTAGAACATACAAGGATCTCTGCAAAGCTTCTGACCAAACCATGCAAATTTATATTTATTTTATATATTGTAAATAACATTACCCTGCTTCACATATGTTAAGGATCTTGTCTGTGAAATAAAGATATTGTTTCCTTTAGTAAAAGGGAAAATCAACATGGGGTACTCAATTGTCAAGTATATTAGAAACATCCTTGTCAAGTAAACCAGTAATTATTTGAATGAGCAAGTAAATGAGTCAAATCATAACACAGATGTGACCAATGGTCTGTAGCAAGAAGTCCATTATTTTGAATATGTGCCTACAAGCGAAATAGGTAGGTCTATTTCAATTTCCTAAAAGGACTTGGTCTAGGTTCCTTTGTGGGTAAACTGGTATGCTTCCACCCACAGTAGCTAAAGATTCGTTTTTCCTTTCAAAAGAAGAAATATAAATTAGTGATGAATATTTTTAAATCATTCAACACTGCTAGTCAAAGATAAATGCAAATGAAAACTACTTGAGCGTCCATCTCACCCCAGTCAGAAAGACCACCACAGGAAGACACATGACAAGTACTGGTGAGGATGTGAGGAAGGAGAAGAGATCTCTAGTTTTTTAAGGCCTGTACCAGGGAGTAATTGTAATAAATTTATAGGAAAGTTGAGAAGATTTTATTTTCAACATGAAGAAGAATAAATGAATCTTATAGACCCCAGCAGGGGGTGGCTGCTTCAGTGCTTAAGCGAACATAGGTTCAGTTAAAACCTTCACCAGCTATTTCTATGCCTGTTAATGTCACCTATCTATCTATGAAAACACCGAATTGGGGAGCCAATATTTCACAAATATTTCTTGAAGTGTCAGTGTAGTAAGCAAGGAGAGAGAGTAACTTTCTGGGAAATAGTAAGGAAGGAATGAAGGGTTTCTGAGATATCATCAATAGTGGCTGTCTATCTTCCATACTTCATTGTCAGTTATTCATGTCTATGCACTTGGGATAATTGTATGTCTTACTTTCTAAAATCAACCCCCTCCAACACACTGAGAAGTTTCTCCTGAAACTTGATATGTATCTCCAAATCAGTCTTTTGAACAAAGGAAAAAACAGATAGATGAGATTCACATTACCCCTAATGTTTCCACACCATCAAGTTTATAAACCTTAGATGAATTTAGCTCATTATAGCCTAAGCTAGGCTTGAAGATGTGTATGTTTTATAGTCAAAATCATCTTGTTGAATTTTTTCTGGTCTCACTGTGTGTGTGTCTGTAGGCACAGCTGGAGGTCTGCAAACACGTGTTTAGAAGAAGAAAATGCCATTTTGTGTAAACATATCCTATATTCTCATTATTTTTGAAAGGTCAGAAATTATACTAGTTTCTTGGCATTTCACATTGAAGCAATTCTTTTGGGATGAAAAGTCATTCAAAGACTTTTTGTTGGCCTTATGGAATGACCATTTATATCCACACTTTTATACTTCATTTTATTCGGAACAAAAGTAACTATATTGTTTTTCTTTAACTCGATAGTCAGGTTTTCAATCCAATCATTTTCTTCCATTTTCTGCAATATTTGTATATCTAATTTCTTTTCGTCACTGAACATATTTCATAGCTAATAAATTTTAAGATAGTCTAGACTCGCATTTTCATGATTTTCAGGTACACTTGTAAGATTTAGATTATTCTCTGTTAACTACTTAGTTTCACAGAGAAGGTGCTTCCAGTACACATAAATAAGTGCTCCTTATCAATCAAACTTCCAAAATGTTTTACAAGTGTTACAAATTTCTTATGGATTTGTAAGAGTGAACAAGATGTGAAATCTTCTGCACGTCTTCAAATATGTGTGACTGTTTTCTGCGTATTGATTTCACTTAATAGGTTTAAATCTTAGTTGCTAATTTGGTCTGTAGAGAATTTGCAATGTCTTAAAAAATACTGTTTTAATTGACCTTATTTGACTTGTAATTTCCCATGTTATATTTAAGGACCGGCAATTTTACAGAGGCTGGTACCCCCAACAACAATAAGGTGTCTGTACAGTCACAAGGTGTATAGACTAAATTCAATTAATTAGGTGGTTTTATAGAAGTCTCAGAAACTTGAATAGTTCTAAGTTCTCCGTTTCTACATTAGGTTACATTTTTTTTTAATTTTATTTGACCACAACTAACAGCTTTTTCATGGAACAACTTTATGGAGTCACATTTTTTAAAAATTTGTTTTTAAACTGGTTTGTACCACGAGATTGAGATGGACTCAGTAATGACTGAGCCGATTTAAAATTATTTTTCTAAATTAATAAAGACCACATGTTTCTAGTTTGCTTTTACCTCTTAAGGATGTCCTTTCACAGAGACACTCACAGATGCTCTGGGAGCAGACACACATGATCTTAATCCTCACAAATTCCTCGATACCTGAGAGCAGTTTGTTACTGCCTTCATTTCTCAATGAAATCACCGAGAGGGAAGAAGCCAATCTTCTACATCTATAGACATTGTAAGTGACAAAAAAGCCTCTCTCACTGTATTAGGACCATGGACAATTGCACATAGCTTTTGTTGCATGAAGATGTAACTAAATAAACCCTAAAACAATTGTCTGGGGTGCCATGTAAAGATTATAAAGTAAATACAAGTGTGTATGGTGAGACCCTTTAAAAAACAAATCTTATGAGCCTTAGTGTTACAGGAGGAGTTCTCTTACATCTTCCATATTTTGCAACTATTTTCAAAACTATAGCATCCTAGTATCTCACATTATATATTTGTATTAGTTTGTTAATTACAATATCCATTGTATACCAAAGAATATTATGTTTTGGAATGTAAAAAAAACTTTTATTGAGCTTTACATGAGCTTTCTCTGCCCCCCTCCCTTCTTTCCCCTCCCCCCATCAATCCTCCTCCAAGGTCCCCATGCTTCCATAGGAGATCTTGTCTTTTTCTACTTTCTACTTTCTACTTCCCATGTAGATTAGATCTATGTAAGTCTCTCTTAGTGTACTCATTGTTGTCAAAGTTCTCTGGGATTGTGGTTTGTAGGCTGGTTTTCTTTGCTTTATGTTTAAAAACCACCAATGAGTGAATACATGTGATAACTGTCTTTCTGTTTCTGGGTTACCTCACTCAAAATAATGTTTTCTAGCTCCATCCATTATGCTGCAAAATTCAAGATGTCGTTATTTTCTTCTTCTGTATAGTACTCCATTGTGTAAATGTACCACATTTTTCTTATCCTTTGGTCGAGGGGCATTTAGATTGTTTCCAGGTTCTAGATATGACAAACAATGCTGCTATGAACATAGTTGAGCACATGTCCTTGTGGTATTTGCTGGGTCTTGAAGAAGATTTTTTCCTATTATTCTGAGAAATCGCCACACTGACATCCAAAGGGGTTGGACCAGCTTGTATTCTCCCCAGCAATGCAGAAGTGTTCCCTTTATCCCACAACCTCTTCAGCATAAGTTGTCATCAGTGTTTTTGATCTTGGCCATTCTTACAGGTGTAAGATGAAATCTCAGAGTTGTTTTGATTTGCATTTCTCTGATGACTAAGGATGTTGAACATTTCCTTAAGTGTCTTTTAGCCATTTTATATTCCTCTGTTGAGAGTTCTCTGTTTAGGTCTGTACTCCATTTTTTTTATTGAATTATGTGTTCTTTTGATAACAAATTTCTTGAGTTCTTTGTATATTTTGGAGATCAGACCTCTGTCTGATGTGAGGTTAATAAAGATCTTTTCCTATTCTGTAGGCTGTTATTTTGTCTTGTTGACAATGTCCTTAGCTTTACCGAAGCTTTTCAGTTTCAGGAGGTCCCATTTATTAATTGTTTCTCTCAGTGTTTGTGCTGCTGGGGTTATATTTAGGAAGTGGACTCCTGTGCCAATGAGTTCAAGTGTACTTTCCACATTCTCTTCTACAAGGTTCAGTGTGGCTGGCTTTATATTGAGGTCTTTGATCCAACTGGACTTGAGTTTTGTGCATGATAATAGATATGGATCTATTTTCATTCTTTTACATATTGATATCCAGTTATGTCAGCATCATTTGCTAAATATGTTTTCTTTTTTCCATTTGATATTTCTTGCTTCTTTGTCAAAATTCAGGTGTTCAAAGAAGTGTGGATTAATATCCAGGTCTTCTATTTGGTTCCATTGGTCCTCCTGTCTGTTCTTATGCCAATGCCAGGCTGTTTTCAGTACTGTAGCTCTGTAGTAGAGTTTGAAGTCAGGGATTGTGATGCCCCCAGAAGTTCTTTTATTTGTACAGCATTGTTTTGGCTATCCTGGATTTTTGCTTTTCCATATGAAGTTAAGTACTGTTCTTTCGTCGTTTGTGAAGAATTTTGCTGGGCATTGCATTGAATCTGTAGATTGCTTTTGGTAAGATTGCCATTTTTACTATGTTAATTCTGCCTACCCAAGTGCACAGAAGATCTTTCCAGTTTCTGGTGTCTTCTTCAGTTTCTTTCTTTAAAGATTTAAAGTTCTTGTCATACAAGTTTTCCACTTGCTTGGTTAGAATTACTCAGAGATATTTTATGCTATTTGTGGCTATTGTGAAAGGTGTTGTTTGTCTGATTTCTTTCCCAGTCCATTTATCATCTGTGTACAGGAGGGCTACTGATTTTCTTGAGTTAATCTTGTATCCTGATACATTACTGAAAGTGTTTATGAGTCATAGAAGTTCCTTTGTAGAATTTTTGGGATTGCTTATATAAATTACCATATCATCATCAAACAGGCAGTGTTCGACTTTTTCTTTTCCGATTTGTATCTCCTTGATCTCCTTTTACTGTCTTATTGCTCTAGCTAGGACCTCAAGAACTATATTGAATAGACATGGAGAGAGTAAACAACCTTCTTTTGTTCCTGATTTTAGTGGAATTGCTGTGGGTTTCTCTCCATTTAGTTTGACATTGTCTGTTGGCTTGCTGTATATTGCCTTTATTATGTTTAGGTATGTTCTTTGTATCCCTGCGCTCTCCAAGACCTTTATCATGAAGGGATGTTATATTTTGTTGAAAGCTTTTTCAGCATCTAATGAGATGATCATGTAGTTTTTATTTCTCAGTTTGTTTATACGGTGGATTACATTGACAGATTTTCATATGTTGAACCATCCCTGCATTTGTGGGTTGAAGCCGACTTGATCATGGTGGATGATGGTTCTGATGTGTTCTTAGATTCAATTTGTCAGTATTTTATTAAGTATTTTTGCATCAATGTTCATGAGTGAGATTGGTCTGTAATTCTCCTTCTTGGTAATGTCTTTCTGTGGTTTGGGTATCAGAATAATTGTAGCCTCATAAAAAGTGCTTGGCAATATTTCTTCTGTTTCTATTGTGTGGAAATATTTGAGGAGTATTGGTATTAGTTCTTCTTTGAAAGTCCTGTAGAATTCAGAGCTGAAACCATCTGTTCCTGGACTTTTTTGGTTGGGAGACTTTTGATAACTGTTTACATTCCTTCAGTCATTATAGGTCTGTTTAATTTGCTTATCTGGTCTTGATTTAATTAATTTTGCTAAGTGATATTTATCCTGAAAGTTGTACATTTCCTTTACATTTTCCAATATTTGGATTACTAGTTTTTGAAATGTGATGTGATAATTCTCTGTATTTCCTCCGTGTCTGTTGTTATGTCCCCCCTTTCATTTCTGATTTTTTTAATTTGGATGTCCTCTCTCTGCCTTTTTGTTAGTGTTGATAAAGGTTTGTCTATTTTGTTGATTTTTTCAAAGAACCAATTCTTTTTCTCATTGATTCTCTGTATTGTTTTCTTTGTTTCTATTTTGTTGATTTCAGCTCTCAGTTTGATTATTTTATGGCATCTAGTTCTCTTAGGTAAGTTTGCTTGCTTTTGTTCTAAAGTTTTCAAATGTTCTGTTAATTCACTAGTGTGGGATTTTTCCAGCTTCTTTATGTAGGTATTTAGTGCTATGAATTTTCCTCTTAACATTGTTTTCATTGTGTCCCATAAATTTGGGTATGTTGTGTGATAATTTTCATTGAATTTTAGGAAGTCTTTAATTTATCCCTTTATTTCTTCCTTAATCCTTTGATTATTCAGGTTTGCATTGTTTAATTTTTATGTTTTTTTGGGTTTTCTGGAATTAGTATTGCTGTGGACTTCTAGTTTTAAACCATGGTGATCTGATAAGGCACATTGGGTTATTCCTTTTTTTGTATTTGTTGAGGTTTGTTTTGTTACTGATCATGTGGTCAGTTTTTGAGAAGGTTCCATGAGGTGCTGAGAAGAAGGTATATTCTTTAATTTTGGATGGAATAATCTATAGATGTCTGTTAAGTCTATTTGCATCATAACATCTGTTAGTTCCCTCATTCTCTGTTCATTTGGGAATTTTGGGAAGTCTGGCCAATTTATGAGACTCACTAAAGGATGTAGAATGTGAGTTCTCTTCTTGTACTTAGAGAAAGACCATTTACTGTGTTTATTATTTGAGCCCCTTCTCTCCTTCTACCTTGCTTTCTCCCTTGTCTCAAACCTCTCCATCCCTCCCTTCTACCACACTCTCCTTTTCTATTTTAAAACATTTTTTGTAATCCAGGCTGTATAATAGAGGATAACTTTGAACTCTTAATTCTGCCACTTTTATGTTACAGGCATGAACATTCACGCATAGCTTATAGGCTACTGAGGATTGATGAGGACTCGCTTTGTGTGTGCTATTCAAGTAGTCTATGACCTAGTTACATCTCCAGCACTGTTACTTGACCTCTCTAAGAAGCTTTAGGTAGCTTATCTCCAGACACGTTTAAGTAGATTGATATTAGCAAAAAAACCAAAGCCCCTAACTCATCACCCAAATTCTAGCATGTCTTCCAGTTCATTTATATTACCCTAATATAATATTTGCATGAATCCCCAATAATTCCTAAAAGCAAGTTGTGGCACTAGGCAGTTGACTTCTTGTATTCTTACCACCTCTTTGATGAGCTGTGTGCTTATGAGGTAATTTGTAAACTACAGTGTTTGGCAGGATCACCAGACAGAACTGGTTGTGAACAAATACAGCGTTTTCAACCTCAGTGATTCCTAGTTGTCATGTTAAACAAACATGCTATAAAGAAATCATGGAATTTTCCAACTTCATGTCCTGTAGATGGCAATGTTGCACTTAAAAAATAAACAAATACAAGTTTAAAGGTAAGGCAAGCTTGTTTCCCAGTGCAGACTTGTTTAATATCCAGTGAGCAGGAGCTGTAATGCCTTTTTGAGGTACATTGTTCAAAAAATACATGTCAGATTGGATCTGTATGGAGTAAGGTCCATATCTGCAAGTGCCAACATTTATGTTTAAATCTGCACGGTTCCAGAGGTTGTTTAACTGTGCCTTTCCCTTCCATGGGCCTCATGGCTATTTTAATGATGCTGTCTTTTTGGTTTGCATTCAACTCCATTCACATTACAGAGATAGAATAGACATCCCTAAATTCATGGTACCTTTCCCCATGTATATATGTTTTCTTTCATTTTCTATTCAGTGAACCATCATAACCAGAAACAGAAAATGCCCAGAGGTGAGCATACTGTGACCTTCTCTATGGTGATGTCTTAAGAATATTCTTGCCATCTCTTTGCCAGTAAGTCAGGCACTGAGGTAGGACGAGTCTATTTCCGCAAAGAACATTTTATTATTTTTAGTCAGTGGAAGTAATTTCAAAAGAAGATCAGTCAGATGTGAAACTTTTAATTAAACCATAAACCCTCAATAAGACAGATTTGCTAAATCCTTCCTTCTAAATTAAGACAAAAATGTAAATATATATGACGATCTACTCTAAACTTTTAGTAAGGAAGTGTAATCTGAGAACCTCAACTTTTATTTATTTATTTATTTATTTATTTATTTATTTATTCATTTATCTATCTATCTATTTATGTTATTTGGACCTAATTGTATTCCTTTTTTTCTATCACAAGAGACTGGAGACACGTGAAGAAACAGAAAAATATTGATGTTCGGGTCCATTTTTTCTCTTCAACCATGAAATCTCTTGCAGAATGATTATTGCTCATGATCAAAATTTCATGGTAAATTTAATTCAGACAAAGCTGCATTTTATGCTTCCTGGTAAGTATGAGAGACAAAAAAGGGACTTGAATGTGGAAAGAATTCTAAAATGTATGTTTTAATGATTAATACAGCACCATATTGAATGAGGATGAGTCTGGTCAGGGGTAGAATATGTGCTTTACTTCTTCCTCCTTACTAAATATTATGTTAAACTGCTAGAAAAGACCAATACAATTTTCTGTTGTATTGTGAGCTTGAATTCTGGATTTTCTTCCTTTTTCAATCTATTGATAGAACAGGAGCCTTGAGCTGTTCAGAGCATGGGTAGGTGGGTTCTGAGCATTCCTAAAATGATAGGTTAGTAGGCCACTTGGGGCCTTAGAACTTGAGAAAAAGCCATTTGATTGCCATGGAACTCAATTTTCATCTGCAAAACACAAAAGTATTGTACCTCCCTGGTATTTATTTTTGCTTATACATATTCAACAAAATAATAAACAGTCAACTTGCTTAGCCAATAACTTATTTCACCATATTTTCTTTAATTTTAGGAAAATAAAAATTAAAAAAAATAAATGTTCAATTAATTTTGGTTGGATGAATGTTGAAAAACTGAATTACTTACTGAGGAAATTTTTAATAACATTGATATAAAAATAATTTCGTCAAATTTTTACTTTAGGTTTGAATACGAGGCAAGTCACTATGTATGTCATAATGGTCCAACTAAATTGTGTAAAAGGAAGAGCAAAAGAAAATTAAGCATTTGAACCATTATCCAGGAATGTCTATCAGAAGCATCAGCTCTAGTTGATGCCCAGGGCTATCCACACCAGATGCATAGCTATTAAATTTAAGACCCAAGATTTCAGTCAAGTGTCTCTCTATAACCCGAGAAGTAAGTGGGACTCAAGATAGGTCTTGACAAGAATGCCAGTTCCAGACTAATTTGTCTTACATAATGAGTTTGTAGACCTCTATAAGGCACTAAGAAATGTTGCTGAAGTATTCTAAAGATGAGTGGATATAATATGATTTTAGAAGATACAAATCTTTGTAAATTAGAATTTTTGAAAATGTGAAGTGTATGGTTAAGTTAATGAACACAAACATATCTACTCATATAAAACCTGTAACCAGACTAAAAGGTCTTGATTAAAAATTAAGATGTGGGGCCTGAAAAAAAAAATCAGTCATCAGTTAAGAGTTCTTACTGCACTTGTAGAGAGTCAGTATTCAGTTGCCAGCATTCACATCAGGTGGCTCCCAACTACCTGTCAGTCCAACTTCAAAGGATCTGACATCCTCTTCTGATGTCCATTGGCATCTGTACGTATGTGCACATATATACTTGCAGGCACATACATACATATACCTTTTTAAATTAAGTTATAGAAAAATTAAGTTATGGCTATAAACTTATCCTTTCTTCCCAGGTCCAATCTACTTCGTGAATGGTTTCCACTAAAGGATAGCACATTTAGATTTTCAACTTTTAAGGCAAAATGAAAGAGTGAATTATTCAGATTTCAATATAGAATACTTCACATATTTGTCTGATATTTATAGTGAACAAAACTTTCCGGTAAGAAGATGGACCTTCAACTTCTACCGTAAAGGCTGATTCATGTATTAGAAATTCAATGACTGTGGTAAGTTTGGAATGTTGCAGGTCCATAGCCTAATAAACAATTTATTATTGATTATCTATATTCCCTTTTATAGCTGTTCCTTTGCCTGGATCTCTTTAGAACCTAACATCCTGTGACTAAGATAAAAATCTGTTGGAATGTATTAATTTAACAAAACCAAATGTTTCACCAACCAAAAGGCTAAATGTGGCACCAGAAGGCATCTGAGGCCTACAGCTGAGATTCCTCCACCTTGCTGTAACCTGCCCCTGATGTTTTCATCAATGTATTTGGAAAGTATCTTGGTTTATGACTTTCTTTTTTCTGTTACTATAAAAACTTCATAGAACTACTTTGATGTTGTAACATGGAATGGGCAGTGACCTCTGCCTGTGTTCTCAGGACATGGTTTCCCATATTTGGCTTCAGATTATACTTTTTCATCCTCTTTGAGTTGAGGCTTTGTTTCTGCAAAATGCTGGAATACATTAATTTTATTAATATAGAATAATAAACAATAGGAGGGCTTTTGCCTTGTCCTTTTGTGTCTTATTTTTGTCCGATTTGACTGTTGTCTTCTGGAGACCTACCTTTTTCTGAAGAGGAAAGAGAGTAGGGGTTGATCTCAGTGAGAGGGCATGTGGGGGGGATTCTGGCAGGAGTAGATGGAGGGGAAACCTGTGGTCAGAATGTATTGTCTTGTATGAGAAAAGAGAGGAATCCATTAAAAAATTGGATGATTCCAACACTGACTAAATGTCTACCAGATATTTGTTATTATACTAACTTACATGGTTTATATTTCTATGTTCACATTGCCTGGTAATTTAAATACTATCATTATCACTAGTAATCATATTTTAAAATAGAATTTATTGCTAGAGTTCCTACAAAATTAATCTACCTTTTACAGCTAGGAAGTAGTGTTCCTGCCTTTGGAATTAGGCTGCCTGAGAAGCACCATAGCCCAGAGACTTGCCTCTCTACAAGTTGGACACTCATTCTTTCTAGAAAACACCTTTTGTAGAACATTTGTCAAAATTTAGCTGAGAGAATTTTCTCAAGATAACATGAATCTATATCCTAGTCTTTGGTATGTTTCTCTGGTTATGTTTCTGATGTCTATGCTTCTCTATTTCCTTGTCTGGACATGCTGTATTTTTGAAGAGGTGTCCCTGTCACTACTATGAATTACCTCCTGAAAGTACCACTTAGCTTAATATAATAGGCAAACACCCATTACTTTTGTATGTGTGTTGGTATTAAATTATTTTCCATAGAATTTATTTACAGAACATTTATGACTTTAAAGTTCTCATCTTATCCTCCTTTTTATTAAAGTTTGAAGAACAAGAAGATATATAAGCTTGGCTCTATTTTTTGTTCACTTTAGAATTCCCATAATTGAATTCTTTAAATATTAATTCTTAATTTTCATTAATGGTCGGAAATGATATTATTGATGCCCTGTTATTAAATGAAAACCTGCTATTGAGGTTTTCACACATAAATTTATTCAAATCTCTTGTTCAAATTTCTCATGAGAAAATGTCGATAAGGGCTGAGAACTCTCCCAGTGTGTTTATAGTCTGATGGCAGTGGAGTGATATGGAAATCTATGTGTTGTCTTTTAACCTGGGTTGTTGGAATGTAGTTTTAATGTTGGAAATCACTAATTCAGTCTTCTCCCACTTAAGAATTTTTATAATTTTTCTTAGCTTTCTTATTCCAGTTTATATATTTTTTAAAAAAAAATCACAAATTAAAAATTTTGTGTTTATTTATATATTTTTATTTCAAAACTCTTCAACTACTTCTGGATATTAAAATGGCAGAAAAGATGAACAAGAAATGCAAGTACAAAGAAATATTGTAATGAGTAAGTTTCTTCTTCTAGTATATGAGGAATATTTTTCAAATAAATTTAATTTTAATATGTATTTGATAACTTTTTAATATTTTCCATTCTTTATTCATGAATATTATGGTTTTAAAATGACTTTCTATAAATCACATTTGAAAATGAAACCAAATATTTTTATTTTTAGGATCTATTCAAATATTGATTGTTGTTTGCTTGCTTACAGTCATGTGGGTAATACAGAATAGACACCATAAACATTAAGTAGCCAAAATTACATCAGAAAGTTCATAGTGACAAGGAAAGAAAGTTAGTATTTTGGATTTTGTTTTGATTATTAAGATCATGAGGAAGAAACTTGGTCAGTCGTTCTCATCAACTCAGACCATAAAACCCAGTATGTAAAAGTTCCACAGAAACATAGTCCCAGAATCTAGCAGTGCCTCAGTACCTTCATGTCCTAAGTACAGGACAGATCATACTTCTCTCTTAAAACCAAAAAGGGGAAGGGATCTGATAGAAATGTACAAGAAAGGCACTTCTTACTGCTAAAGAGTCACCACAGTAGGGGACTGAAACCCGAGAACACTAAACAGAGTTGGGGGAACCAGCTTGCTCATTCATGAGCTTGCTCACTTCAGGTGAGATGTCATTGGGTTGGCAGAAATGTATTGGACAGAGACACAAGAACTTGTAGTAAACAGACGCAAAACTCTAACTCCAGTGGAAAGGGAAAATGCGCAACAGGTGTAGCTTTAGTATTATCTAGCTTGGTCCAAAATTGCATGCTTGCATTACAGACCTGTAAATGACTGAGTTATATCAGCCAGATTTCAGACAATAACACATCCAGTAACTATCATACAGGTATATGCCCCAGTAGCGGAAGCAGAAGAGGATGTCATTAACATTTTTTACACACATCTACAGAACAAAGTCAGCAAGGTGCATAAGAATGACATATTAATCATTTTGAGTGAATTCAATAAAAGACTGGGATCTGGAGAAAGAATGGACTACAGTGTAATGTAAACATATGAATTTGGACAAAGGAATATTAGAGGAAAATGACTGCTTGACCTCTGCTATGCAAATGATTTATACATATCCAACACAAAATTCAAGCAGGCTAATCCGTCAAGATGCTGGACATGGGAATCCCCTGAGAAATGCAAATATGGCCAAATTGACTACATTCTGGTCACCACGAAACTCTTACCTAGCATCCAAAATAGTCAATGATTTTCTAGTGCTGACTTAGGGTCAGATCACCTACTTGTTATGGCCAAAATCACCTAAAACTTAGGAAAGGCATGCTAGACAAGATGAAATGGAAGATTCATTGTAAACAACTGATGAATTCAGCTGTATGGAAAGAATATAAGAAAACTGCTGAAAAAAATGAGGGAAATCATTAAACAACCCCTTACAAATACAGAAAGCAAATTGGAGAAAATCAAAAGTGCTAAACAGGAGGCTTCAGAAGTGACACTTGGTTATTCAAGAAGGGCAACACCAGTAGAACAGCTTACTGCAGAGGTGATCAACCTGGTGGAAGAAAGAAGGGAGCTAAAGATCAATTGAAGGGGCAATCACAGACATCTAAATGTCACAGCTATCTGTGCAGGAAAGTCAAAAGAAGAGTGAAGAAGGATAGAGAGTTGAGTATACAAGGTATATGCAAAGAGGTTGAAGAGGCTAGACTCCATAATAAAACACATCTTGTCTATGAAGCTCTCAGATGGAAAACTGCCTGAGATGCTCCTCAGATTTGGGTGATTAAAGATGGGCGAGGTCACTGGTTAACAGAACCTTTTTGTTCTGTTAACAAAGCAAAGATGGAGACAGTACTTTGACACCCTGCACAACAACCCTAATGCTGTCAACATAGACTACAATGAGAAACACTTCGGCAGCCACTCAAATACCAGAAACAATGAGAAAATATTAAATATCAACAGGAGTGAGATTGAGGAAGTTATCAAGAGTGAAAAATGTAGGAAGGCCCCAGGAGTGAATGACATCATTGGTGGAGGAACTGGAGGTGGCTACAATAGGCTCAGGGCCAAGGTGCTTCTCAAGATTCTTCAGAGAGATATGGGAGCATGAAGTGATTCCTACAGAATGGAAGCACTCAGTCATAATTCCCTTACACAAGGACAAGATGGACGGCTCAAACTACAGGTGCATTTTTTTGGCATAGCCACAAGATCTTCTTCTCTATTATCCTGCAAAGGATCAAGGAAATGCTAGCAAGGGTCCAGTGCAGATTCAGAGCTAACAGGAGTGCAATAGATCAGATCTTCACTCTGAGGCAACTGGCAGAAAAATAAGAAGAATTTGGAGAAGACTTTGTACATGTCTGTTGCACTGATTTCAGGAAGGTATTCATAGCATTCAGAGGAAAGGACTTTGGGAAACAATGAGGTCTTACAGGTACCCAGAGAAAAATCATAAGAATACTAGAAAATGCCTCTAAAGATAGCTTTGTATCAGTCAAACACTGTGGAGAACTAAGTGACCAGTTTAAGACAATTATAGGAGTGTTGCAGAGATGCATCCTCTCACCACTACTTTTTAATATATTCTTGAGATTAATAATAGCAACAGCCCTGGAGGATGAGGAGATAGGCATGTAGATATGTGGTGTGCAAGTCAATAACTTGTGTTTTGCTGATAATATAACACTACTAGCTGAAAGTCCAAATGAGCTGCAGGCTGTAGTAGACAGAGTGGTGGCATGAAATCAAACATCAAGAAGATTGAGATACAGCACTTGGGAAGGGCATACAAAGATTTTAACACTGTAAGAAAGAATCTAAACCTCAATCAAACAGTCAACTTTGTTTATTTGGGAGAAAACTTCAGTTCAAAGAAAAGAACTATTTCAGATATCAAGAGGCAGAACAGGATAGTGAAGGCTGAATTCCAGGCACTAAGAAAGGTTTGATCAGTAAGAGACATAACAACAACAACAACAAAATTACAAGTATATAAAACACTTGTCTTGAGCTGCCTTCTTTACAATTCTGAAACTTGTAGAATGAAACACTCCTTAAAATAGTGACTGGATGTCTTTGAGATGACATGTCTCAGGAGGATTCTAGATGTCACACGAAGATATAGGCTGAGCATAAATGATATTAAAAAATCTCTATCTACAGAAGGAAGTAAACTACGGGGTACAGCAATGACACTTGAAATACTTTGGCCATGTTATGAGAATGAATGATGGCAGATAACCAAAAATAGCACTGCTTGGAGGAGTGCACAAAATAAGGTGATAACAAAGGCCCCCAAAACATAAAATTGACAGCATAAAGGAAGACTCTTGAACCTTGGGTATGACAATAACACAAGCATCTAGGACTGCATGTAATTGGAAGAACTGGAGAACCACCATAAACAGGCTGTCCATGCATGCTTAAGCAAAGCTGTGGCATAGGTGATGAATGATTAGGGCTATAATCTCAATGTAGAAGGCATACCAAATGGAACTAATTATAAGTGGCCTATACATCCAGAGAGGAGTTCATATCCAGAATACATAATGAAGATTTTCCAAACTGAATGCTAATAAAAACCAGTGGTGGCATTATATAAATTCTGTTTTCCCCCACAATTGTGTAAGAATAGCAAATAGTTCTTTGTTTTCTGAGTTTCTCATAACTCAGCTACAATTTTAAAATTATTTGTGTATACATATAATTTATAATGAAATATTATCAATTTTCATCAAAGTCTTGATGACAGTGATTTCTTATCCATTTTTTAAATTTTTTAAAGGAACATTGTTAAAGGAAGAGTTGTGCAGCAGAGACCAGTTGCAAAACTATCTTGACACTAATGAGTGTTTGAAGTGAGCTGATATTTATCTGTGTCATCAATGCTTTGGGAAGCACTAATTCATTTCATAAGTAGGAATATCTATCCTGAAAGTCAATAATGAGCACCGAGAATATTTGTGAAATACCATTGACTTCTGAAATTGCAAGAAATCCATCTTCCCAAGCCTTGATTGTGCTGTGTCTGTGTGTCTTCCAATAAACATCTCCAATCAAATAATTTCATTGTCAGTAAATAAAATGGAACATGAAAATCCCCTATATCTCCTCTTGCATTCAGAATAAAAAGTCTGAATTTGCCACATTTATAGAAAGTTAATACACCAGGAAAGATTCAATACAGTTCTTTTGGCTAGAACTGCAACTTTCATTTATATTTGGAAACTATTGCAAAGGTAATTTGACATCTTTACTTTTGATAGGACTACATTGTATTAATAATTGCAGGAGCACATGTGAATGAAGTAATTTTTTTCAAACAAATGCTATGCTTTTATGAAATGCTTATTTTATTTTTAATGACTTGGAACTATTTTCTTCTTCCTGGAGAGGACATTATGCTTTTACTAAATTGTGATTCTCTTCTCAGTTGTCTCCTCCTCTCCTAAGTGCCAGAAACATCCTGAGGAGAGGAGACAGCATGCTGATGCTGCAATTTTCTCAGGGCACATTGTCTAGAACACCTTTGTCATAGGCAGATTTATTGTTGTCTCTACATAGAACAGAAGTCTTTAAACTTTATTATATATGTTTTCCTTTAAGTACACTTGAGGACTGAGTTTTGTTTTTTTGTACAGAGAAAGGATGAAAAGTTAGAGAAAATACTTAAGATTTCTGTTACTTCAAAGAAAAGAAGCAGGACAGATTAGGGAAGGCAGCAGAAATCACTAGTTTATTCTAAGAAATGATTGGGACTTCAGCAGTGTTAACAGTTATAGTCTTTGTGGTAAGGTAGTAAAGGAAATTGAGAAATGAGACCAATTGCACTGAATACTCTAAATTCATGTTAGAGCTACTTTGTGTATTTCTTCCACAGATTATCTTGAATTTTATATCCAATGGGACGTTATCTAAGTATGTCTTCAATCTCTCATACAGTAATATCCTGTATTCTTAGTGTTCTGTAAGACTAGATGTGATCCTCAAGTTTGTCACCAGTCTCAAATGACTTAAGAGTAGGGACCATATTTATTCAATTGTGTACTTGTATTATCACACATATTTCTCAGCAACATCAAAGTTAAATGAATGAATATAAAAGAAGTTTTTGATTTTTTCAAGTATGTCTGATGTCGGGTACCCCTTGTATGTTCTGAATATGTTTTATTACCATTGGTTAATAAAGAAACTGCTTTGGTGTATAGCAAGGCAGAATATAGCTAGGTGGGAGATCCAAGCAGAGGGATAGGGAGAAAGAAGGCAAATTCTGAGAGATTCAGCAGCTACCAAATAAGTACAATGTGAGGTAACAAGTCACAAGCCTCATGGAAAAATATAGACTAATAGATATGGGTTAATTTAAATTGCAAGAGACAGTTAATAATAAGCCTGAGCTACTAGGCTAAATAGTTTGTAATAGATATTAAGCCTCTGAATAATTATTTTGACAAAGAGCATTGCTAGTAAGCCAAATGGCACATGATGATACATAGATTATTAGAAATCAATTAATATATGTAGAACTAGCCAGTAAGCAGCCTGAGCTATTGAACAATTAAATTATTGAACCTCAAAATGTTTATTTTATACATAGCTGCAGGGACTGGTGGGCCAGAAAGAAACTGGTTCCGGGGGACCACACAGGACAATTAATAGTCTCCAGTTACATTTTGGCACCCAATGTGGAACTCTCAAATATCCACAGGACCCGAGGAAACTTAAAAAGTTGGTTCAAAACACGCAAAAATGGTGTAATACTGGGATTCTAGTCTCACAGTCTCATGCCAGCAGTAGTGCAGACATGTATCCTCTAACAGTAGCCTGCAGGATGGAGCTGGCTGCCAGCCACTATGAGCTAAGCAGTGTGGCATATTTCCACAGTCCCACACAGGCCTCAGTACAGAGATGTTAATCAGCTGCTCAATATGTGATAGATTTAGTTTTTAACTCATATAGGCAAAGACTGTTTATGGGCCAGCTGCCTGCTGATTGATAGCAACGCTGCATGGAGGTAAGAGTGAGGCTTGTTGCTATCTCCACCGTGCTTGAAAGCCAAACTGGGCACAACAAACAGCCAAAGAGGCTGCTCTGGTTCTAGTCACATCCACTTACTAGTTTCAAACATTGATAAAAATAGAGATATGCAATAAAGACAGATTCAGATAAAAAACCTTAAAACCGTTCATACTGTGATCAATAAATGTATGTAGGCTTAAGAAAGAATGAAAATAGATATGAGCAGTTATAGAAAGAAATAAATAGTTTAAAAATCAAAGTCTTTAAAGAGACAATAAAAGTAATAAAAAGCCACATAAAGATAGATAACACACAGAGACCTAGAATTATGTATACTATTGTGGTTTTTTTTTGACTATTTTGATTTTTAATGAACTAACTGCAGAGAGACATTTGATAGTGGGGGCTGCTAAGCTAAACCAACATAAAAGTATCTTGACATTGAAATTTGGGTCTAAGGATAGTTTGTTTGGAAAAGAGGTTCTGCTTTTGTTTCCACAGGACATGAGAAGCAATGCATTCATTTCAGGATAAGATGTTTTGTCCAAGTAAGACTCCCTGCAAGTTCTTCATGGAAGTGATGGTCCAGCTGACTCAACATCCAGAATAGGTTCAAGGTTACTGGCTGAGAGTATGCAGCCTTACAGACTACTAGAGTCAAGATTTAACCATAATTCTACATTTTCTCAGGTTCCCCATAAGATTATCAATGACTCCATCAGCAGGAAGTAGTATAGAAAACTATGTCCAAATTCCCAAAATATCATTTAAAAGGGGTTGGTTGTAAATGGTTAATGGTCATAGTCAATCACTTTCTAAAGAAAAAAGGGGATATGACATAAAAATGATAAAAAGGTACATTATTAAGTCTACTTTAATACAAACAACAACTGTTAATCTCAAAATACTTCACACTGGTATGGATTTTGGTTTACTGAGACAAATTTAAAGTCAATTTTGTCATACTATATGTATATTTCTATTCTTACTTAAAGTATTATATTTATGCAGCTCACTTAAAAATGCAATCTATTGTTAATAAATATAAATTAATAGTCATCTATAATAGTCAAACTTAAATTCATGTTATAAATTTACAAGGTAATAAAGAGATATATTTCAGATACGTAATATTCAAATACTTGAAAGACTTACAGAATATGACTTTTAAAATGTTTTAATAACTTAGAATTCTTTGATTATGAGATGTCTGTTTCTGGCAGACCCAGTTACTTCAAGAGGATGACTAACATCGAAGAAGCCCCTTATGAAGCTTGCTTTCAAACTAATCATTTGTCCAACAATCTGCTTTTGTCTAGAATGCTTGACAATATGCTGCATAAACTGAACATTCAGAATCCATAAGAAAATGACTGCTGAACTTGACAAAAAGAAGGTGAGACAATCCTGTAGGGCTTCCTACTCCATGAAAGAGTCTGCCAGACATTCTACAAGAAATCAACTGATAAATTTCCTGCTTCACTGAAAAATCTACCAGCTACTTTAGGCCTATAAGCTTAAAATGCATGCCCTAAAGTTACAAAAGAACTTTGGGTGACTGTCCAGTCAACCAGATATCTCGGTCATTTCCAGAGTTTTGGAAGCTGCTTACAATGGACTTTCTGTTTACTTAGGTAATATTGTGTCTTTCTGGAGTTGAAGACTAGATAGTTATAGTTTTCCTTAGTTATGATAAAATATAAATTAGATATAAAATATAATTTTTTACTTCCTTGTTGCCTCATAGGTTATATAAGAGTTTAATTCTCACTTTAGTTAAAAGACTAAGGGCAGGAAGTTCCATGGCATTGAGGCTGTAGAACACTGGGGATGCTCACACACTTTCCCAGGAGTGTGCATTTCTAGAGAGACTTCTGGAAAGCTGTTTGCACTTGTCTTTAAACCTGAGTGTGTTTATGCCCTGTGCACACATGGCGCGTGCGTGCACGCACACACACATACACACACACACACACACACACATATATATATGTTATAAATATGAGTCCACAATTCATCACCAGATGCCCATGTGAAAGAGTATTTTAGCATTACTATTTGCAATTGTTCCCAACTAGACAAAACAATAGAATGGATATAGATATCTGTACTAGAATGAAACAATGACAAGCATATACAGTAAGCATGATGAGTAAGACACAGTGACATCATAGTGCTGATGAACATCATGTGTACAATAATAGTATGACTGAATGAAGATTAAGACCTGAATGATTACCCATTTTCTCATCAGTAAAATGTCTGGGGTCCTTTGCTATGTATGATTAGAAGTCATAGTAGGTAAGCAGAGCTATGTGAGAGTTGATTGTCCTGGGCACTTGCATGTCTTAGGACTGTGAAGTAGACTCAGAGGCTCATAATCATATGTCGTGAGAAGAGAAATTTGTCTTTTTTGCATTTAGAAGCCACAGACTGAGAAAACACTTCAACCTAGGTATCCAGCTGAAAGGCTTATGGTTCTGAGTTTCCATGGCTGCTTCCTGAAGCAGTCAGTGATAGCACTCAGTAGCAGCTTGTGCTTGTAGTCCCCAGGCCTACTTCTGTCTGCAGCTGCAGTCTTCTCACTGCAGCTCTGGCAAGGCAGGGATTGCTCCATTGTGACTTCCTCCATTTGCCAGCTCAGCACCCTATCTGTGTAGGACAAAAAACCCAAGTTGGCAAAGAAACCACCATTTTGGAGAAGATTTTTACAGGGCCTAATGTTGTAACACCATAGGGCAATACTGGAAGGTGTCTTTCAGTGGACTGGAAAGCAGCTCTGCTCTCTGGTTTTGTAGCCAGGAATGGACACATGCTTGCATGTGTCATTCAAATGAAAGTTTGTATTTCCACCAATCACAGTAAAGTTCAGGTTCATTAAACACAGGCTGTTCCTAAAGATTCCCAGTTTACTGGTCACTGACTTTTCCCAGACTTACTAAGAAAGTGTATGTAGTAATAATGGCAGGCTGTGTCCCACTGCCTGGCTAGCTTAATCCCAAAATAATAACACAGAAACTGTATTAATTAAATTACTGCCTGGCCCATTAGCTCTAGCCTCTTATTGGCTAACTCTCACACCTTTATCTAATCCATTTCTAATAATCTGTGTAGTACCGTGAGGTCGTGACTTACCAGGAAAGATTCTAACCTATGTCCCTCTCAGGCTAGAGCTTCATGGTGTCTGCCTGACTCTGCTTTTTTCCCCAGCACCCGGTTCTATCTTTTGCGCCTACCTAAGTTTCTGCCCTATCTAAAGGCCAAGGCAGTCTCTTTATTCAACCAATAAAAGCAACACATCCTACACCATTTCCCCTTTTCTGTTTAAACCAAAAGGAAGGCTTTAACTTTAACATAGTAAAATTACATATAACAAAACAGTTATCAAGAAAGAATTTCAGTTACATTATTTATATCTATTTTATCTTTTGTCATAACAAAGGAAAACTATAATAATAAATATTCATTCTTCAACTCCATCAAAGACTCCGGGAGGATATAATACTACCTAAATAAACAAACGTATGCAACTTCCAAAACTCTATAAATGACAGAGACATCTTGCTGGCTGGACAGCCGCCCAAAATTTTTTTGTAACATTGGGACATCCATCTTCAGCTTACAAGCTCATAGTATCCAGCAGACATTTCCATGGAGCAGAAAATTTCAAAGGCAATTCAGTCACTTTCTTCTGTATCATGAAGAATGTCTCACAGACTCTTTCATGAAGCAAGAAACCTTAAGGACCATCTCACTTTTAGGCAAGTTCAGCAGTCCTCTCTCTGCAGGTTCTTCATGTCCAGTTTATGCAACAGTCCATGCAAGAACAGTTTCTTGCCCAAATGGCTATCAAACTCCATAAGGAGCCTCTTCGATGCCCATATTCCTCTTGAAGTAACCGGTGCTGCCAGGAGCAGATGTGTCTCATTGTCATGAAAAGTTCTCTCCCAAGCCTATGTATGTCTGTCTAACACTATGACCTATTTAGAGGTCTATCATCTTTGAAAAATATGAAGATTGCCTATCTAACTGAAATATATCTCTATATATCTAGAAAATCTAACTAAGATGACTACAAGCTTGACTATTATCAATGATTGTCCATTAACAACCTATATTTCCTAATTATACACTACATTTTTAAATGAACTACACAATCACAATACCTTAATCAAGATCAGAAATACATATACCTAGAACAAAATTGACCTTAAACTTGTATCAATAAATCAAGATTTATATCAATGCAAATTATTCATATCTATATAATATCCACTTTTAAATTTAAAATAACATTTATAAACAATATTTGGGAATACGGGCACAGTTTTTTTTTCTCTCCAAACTGCTTCCTGCTGTATGGGGGCACTGTTAATCAGGTCTTTTATGTTATAACCTGTGTGCCAGGGTCATCTCAGTTGGCAGTTGAGTGAAGTAATTTTTTGAGGGTGTTTACAGCAACCTTTCAGGAGGGTGTGGTCTATCATACCATATTAATCTAGAAGCAATCCATAGGGTCTTATATTCTGTTTAAAAAAAAGAAGAACCTCTTTTCCAAAGCACCATATCCTACAACCCATATTCTGAAGTCAAGATATCTTTATAATATACACGCTGGTTTAGCTTGGCAGCCCATATCATGAGCTGTCTCTTTGTACTTAGCTCCTTCACAGTCAAAAAATTGAAAGAAAATACATTAACACATAATCCAAACTCTCTGTGAATTTTTCATTTTTTATGTGCCTTATTTTTTATCTATAATTATCTGTACTCTGTCTCTTTAAAGACTTTACCCCTTTTTAAAGCATTAACTTTACTTTATGACTTTTTAATACTCCTTTTTTTCTCTCCCAAGCCTATGTATGTCTGTCTAACACTATGACCCATTTAGAGGTCTTTTATGTCTGAATCTATCCTATTGCATTGTCTTTAATTATTTACTGTCTTGAAGAGCTTTTAAAATGCTAATTTCTTAAGAATCTAAGCTGAGACAATCCCAGGTCAAGTACAGGTACTGCCTGCTTGCCCCTCCCAGTCCAACATGGTGGAGCTGCTTGTGCCTCTGAGCCATGCACACTGTACCGCTAGCATGGTGAAGCTGCTCTGGATGTTGGCTCTACCTCTCTCCAATTTCAAAATGGTAAATGTATCATTTCTGTTAGCTCTGGGGTCACCAGGTAGGAGCCACACTCAGCAGTTTAACTCTGAGACTGAGTGTGCGGCACATAAACTCTTTCTTTCTGAGTTACAGCCAAATCTGCCATGTAGAGCACTGTGCAGCCTGGAAACATCTCTTTGTATGGTGGCAGAAATCCACCATGCTCTCCCACCTGCGTAAACCTGATCCCGTCGTCTGCCCAGGCATTGGCATGGTCTCAGAGTACTTTCTTCCTGATCTTGAGCAGGCACACAAACATCCAGACCCACAAATGCTCTCTAGCCAGAATTTGCACCAGCGGCAACGCCCTGGAAGCCTTGTTTTATAATGGTGCAGCTTTTTTCCTGCTGCTATTGCTGAGTCGGGAAAATTTCTCTGCAGCACCCTGCTAGGACACAGCAAAAAGCTATGTTAAACTATATGTTTGTGTCTAGAATTCCTTTTAAAGCCTTCTCAGGTTTTACACTGCATTAGTTTACCATGATGGGTGCCACTCTATAGTGGGGAGCCCAGGGTCCTTTTGTTCTGTCCCATTCGGCTAGCTTATACCTGAAATAATCACATGGAAATTGTATTAATTAAATTACTGCCTGGGCATTAGCTCTAGCCTCTTATTGGCTAACTCTCACATCTTGATCTAACCCATTTCTGATAATCTTTGTAGCACCACGAGGTCATGGTATATTGGGAAAGATTCTAACCTATGTCTGACTCCGGCCAGAGCTTCATGGCGTCTGCATAACTCTGCTCTTGTTCCCAGCATCCAGTTCCATCTTTCCTGCCTACCTAAGTGTATACCCTACCAAAAGGCCAAGGTAATCTCTTTATTCAATCAATGAAAGTAATACATCCTACACCAAGTATACTCTTTCATTTTGAATCACATTCTTCTAGGTCTTTTGAGGATCACCAAACACTTGCATTTCCTGGGTTGCCTGCAAGATGTGGTTTGTGCTGGCTTGTACTTGTAATTGCAGTGCTGGGGAGGAAGATTCGGAAGAATTCTTGTGGGTCACTTGACAGCTAGCCTAGTATATAACCTTCAGATCCCTGTCCTGTTGTGAGATCTGACTCAAAACTAAGGTGGTCCATGCCAGGTGACTTCTGTTCTCCACATGTCAACTCTATGCACAACTGGCATGTCCACAAACTATACACATTACACACAGACATATGAGAGAGGGGGGAAGAGAGAGAGACAGAGACAGAGAGACAGAGAGAGATTGTGTCTTTCAGAACTCTGGAGTGTGGTTACTTTTGGAAGCAGAGAAAGTAGTGATGAGAATGAAAGGAAATAGGGACACTAAGAGGACTGCCTAATTCATCTCTCACTAGGAATAGCAGTTTTCCAGGCACACTCTGTTTGTGAAGATGTTTGATATTTTGTCCACACAGGGATTTGACATAAATATGGACAGTGAAGAAATAAAGGCAGACACAGAGACATACAGGCATGTAGAAAGAAAAATTATGCTGGGTGCTCTAGACTCTCAGTTTAAGAAAACACATCACCCTGGAAGTTCAAAATGCTTATCAAATAGAATCAAACATGGAATGAGGACTATTGTGTACAGCTGAATGTGGAGGTGGTATTATTAAACATATCAAAGGGGGCAGAGTTTATGGAATACAGCTGGATCAAGGAGACAGTTAATCTTGGTAGATACAGCCTCTGAAGGTTGGTAGTCTTCATGCTATAAGTATCCAGAAATAAAGCTATGCTGGATATTTTCTGCACACACCATCATCGTCCACATATGCACCAGAGAGTCAGCTCTGCTGTTTCCTGCTGAACCTCATTTCAAGAGAAAAGGCTTTGTCATTCCTTCCTGGGTCTGAGGTTAACATACATTCGCCCAGGACTTCTCTCATTTAGAGCTTTCTCTTCCTTTCTTCGGTTTGAGTCACAGAGCTGTGATCAGTGTCCTTTCCTACATCTTTTACTCTATTTCATTGAAAATTAAAACTAAAATTGGAATAAAAGTCAAAACATTTGATTAATAATTGTTGACATCTCAAGTGTATATTTTGAGTGCTGATTAAAATACTACTATTGCTTAACAAAAACTGTAGAATTTTCATTTGTTAACACAATGAAATATTTGTACTGGTATGTTTTGGTATTCTATCCTTTCTATTAATGAATATAGACATGAAAACTCCAGTGATAGAAATGATAACATTTTCTTTCCTACTTCAACAAGCATAA
Source organism: Neodon shergylaensis (assembly GCA_025134845.1). Lineage (NCBI taxonomy): Eukaryota > Metazoa > Chordata > Mammalia > Rodentia > Cricetidae > Neodon > Neodon shergylaensis. Next base: position 3,783,675 of record JABTXL010005547.1, on the reverse strand, counting down.
ACTAATCAAGAAGCTGGTGAGTGTCTAATCAAGTAATTTCTGATCTTCTTGATACACTTATGCTTCCAAACATATTTAAGTCACTGCATAAGAGATATACTTGTCAGAATTCGTTCATAAAATGGCTTAAGTAGTGACAATGAACCACAAATAATACCACTGAACTTTGTGGACATAGCTGATTGTACTTTGTTTTTTGGGAATGTGCTTATTATTTGTAGAATTTTTTATAAACAATAAAGATAGGGACAGTAAGATGGCCCCATGCATCAGGGTACTTGTTGCCAAGTCTGATGAACTGAGTTTAATTTCAAGAACTCAAATTCTACTGTTTATATTTTAAGAAAAAGTCTAAATACAAAATAATCAAAACTATAAATAACTGACCATGTGTAAAAAATTTATATTATATGTATGAAAATTTGGCTTTTATTTATGTTTGTGTGTTCGTCATTATGATTGCTATGCATATGTATATGAAGGTGCCACAGAGAAGTTTTTAGATTCCTTAGAGCTGGAGTTATATGTGGTTGTGAGCAACCCAGTATGGGTTCTGGGAACTGCACTATTATTCTTGGAAGAGCAATAGTCACTCAACTGTGAACCACATTTTCAGCCTCCACATTACTACATTCTCTTTGTCTACAAAATGGCAACAAACCTATTTCTTCCTTGTTTGTTAGGGTCTGAGAAAAAAAAAGTTCTTTTGTCAGTCTATTAGCCACACAGTTGAGAAACGAGTCTGAAAACACTACTACTGAATGACTAGGAATAATCTGCAATATAAACTTTTGACACAAACTTATATTGTATTTAAGTATGTGAATAGTTACTTCTGACAAAGAAAGCTAGGACAATTTATGAAAGAGGTAGCATAAAATTAGCAATCTTTATAATGTGGGCAGCCCTTGAAATGTGCTGTGTTTCAGAGCATTAATTCTGAATGGTCATTTAAACAGAGTTAATTGCTCTTGGTAAGTTAGAGAGTCAATGAGGATTGTTTAAGGACTTGCTGTACTGTAAGTCTCAGGATGATAACAAAGAATTTAGTCTTTCATTGAACTGACTTCCCGAAGACAAGATCCTCCAGTGCTTCACACCATCATAGAGACAAGAGCCCTAATATACGCCAAGATTATGACAAGATAAATGTGGTGAAGGAACGTTAGCTAGAAATGTCTAGTTTGTGCCAGTATGATGTTCAGCAGGTAAAAGTACTTTCTGTGAAGGTCTGACAATTTGAGTCCAATCCTTGGAACCAGTAATACAAAATGTGAATGTGGCAGTGCATAGCTTTACCCTCAGAACTCCTCAGTCAAATGAGATGTAGATATTGGAGAATCATCCAAAAACATTGGAGAGATGGCCTAGATTGACTGTTCTCAACCTGTGGGTCGTCACCCCTTTGGGAATTGAATGACCCTTTCACAGGGCTCCCAAATCAGAAATTCTGCATATGAGATATTTAAGTTACAATTAATAACAGTAGCAAAATTATACTTATGAAGTATCAATAAAAAGAATTTTATGGTTGGTGGTCATCACAACATAAGGTACTGTATTAAAGAATTGTAGCATAAGGAAGGTTAAGAACTACTGGTCTAGATTATAAAGCATAGTGTAGTAGGAGAAACAGGAGAGATATTCTTTAATAGGATATAAGGAGGACACTGGACAGATAGTTGAGAGCACTTTCTGTTCTTTCTGAAGACTGAGCTTTGGTTCCTAGCATGTAAATGCAGTTCACAACAACTTGTAACTCCAGTTCCCGGAGGTTTAGATATCTTCTTGTGGTCTCTGTTGATACCAGACAAACATGTACATGGTGCACATGTAAACAGACACTCATTCACAGACCATAGAAATAAGTCTAAAATAAATCAGAAAGCAAGAACTGAAAAACATGTCCTGTGACCTTCAGATGTGTGTTGTGGCATTTATATGTGAACATTCTCACACACAAGCACATGATCACAATCACACAATAACAGTTTTAGTGGTAATAATAATACATTTAAAAGAAATGCTTAACTCTACAGTGGTTTAAAGAAAGGTAGACAAAACCGTCATGTATTTAGAGTTTTACACACAAAAAAATATGTTAGTTGAAAGTACTTTGTTTGGGTTTCTTACAGGTTTTTCCTCTTCCATTTATGTTAAATTGTTTGGCACCATTTCTTTGCTATTCAAGCATTGTTTCAACAATATGACCATCTACTGGCAGGTACATGCTCAATCTTGCAGTTGGTTAACAATGCAGTCATTTTTATGTTTACTTTAATTAGTGACAGATTACCTCATATGCCTCAGAGGGATATGTGTGAATGGAATGAAACACTCACAGTGGTGGCAAGATAAAGATTTCAAAAATTAGTTCTTAAAAAAACATGGAATGAATAAAGTCCATTCATCCTTATCTGTGATAATGAGAATTTGTTATAATACAATAATGAGAGTCATCATTTACTCTCCATGGATTCATTCTCTATACTAATACAGTTTTACTGTGAGAACTGACAAGTGGTAGAGGTAGTTGATGTGCCCCTTTCTTGCCATTCTCTAATGAGCAATTAAAGAGCCTGAAGCAGAACAATCAAAAGGTCTGGAAATTCACAGACTGGATAATCAGTTTTTAAAAAATACAGAGTTAATTATACTTAGCTCAACTGTTAGTCAAAAATTCTCTGAGTATCTTTCTCAGAATGACTTGAATGAATGCATTCCCAATGGAAGTTTAATTGTCAGAAACACTATTGTGTTGTGTGATATTTTGTTTCTGTTCTGACAAAGCTTGCCTGAAGATCAGAGGGTAGAGCTAGCAATTAGTTAACCATAGAGGTCTGGAGGTCTGGAGGTCTGTACAGACAAGAGACAGGAAGTGTAAAGATGCATGGAGAGAGGAAGTGATAAGGCAGGGAGTAGAGAGTATCTCAACCCTTTCAGTTAGAGGATTTGGAGAGGTAAAAATTCTCTGGTGGCTGCTGCTCCGCTTTTCTGGTCTTTTAGCTTTTAGTCTGATATCTTACTCTAGGTTTTTAGTGACAAGACTAATTAGGATCATGCTTCACTATTGTCAACCAACTCAGGATTTCTTTAGTATTTATTTATTTATTTATTTATTTATTTATTTATTTATTTATTTATTTTGAGACAAGACTTCTCTGTAGCTTTGGTTCCTGTCCTGGAACTAGCTCTGTAGACCAGGCTGGCCTTGAACTCACAGAGATCCACCTGCCTCTGCTTCCCGAGTGCTGGTATTAAAGGCATGGGTCACCACCGCCGGCTCCCACTCAGGATTTATAATGCCTTCCCAAACACCATTTTCAATGAATGTATAAAGAAGGTAATCATGAGGCTGGAGACCCGAATTCAATTCCCAGCACCCACACACCAACTGACAAACACCTATAACTCTAGTTGTAGGTGATCTGATGCCTTCTTTTGGCTTCCAACATATAGGAATATACACAGTGCACATACAATGTAGATAGAATACCCATACAAAGAAAATAAAATAAATATTAAGAAAAGTAAGGCATGTAGTTTCTTGTGCTATTCTGTTTAGAAGAATCTGATAAAATCCAGGTATTTAAAGTGAACTTTAATTATTTCTAAGAATCCATTACTCTTAGTGGTTTTTTTTCCAATGGCAATTCTCTTCAGCCTTTCTTTCTTTCTTTCTTTCTTTCTTTCTTTCTTTCTTTCTTTCTTTCTTTCTTTCTTTCTCGTTCTCTCCCTCCCTCCTTCTGTCTTTCCTTCCTTTCCCAATTCTATTTCTGTCATTGCTCCTACCCATTTTTCTAATCAGTATAAAACCTAATTATATAAAGATGCCAGTATAGATCAGATATGTAATACATCGCAAATGGTCATTCATTAAAGGCGTAGTGCCCACGGCAGTGCCACTGAAGTGTGGTAAAACCTTTAAAAGGTAGATAATGATAGGAGCCCTTTGATCATTATAAGGACTGTGATATCCCAGCCTTCTCCCTTCTATATTTTACTTCTTGGTCAAGGGTTATATAGGCTTAATTTGCCATGAGTTCTTGTCATAAATTATTGCCTTTCTACATATATAAAAAGTGTTGTCAACCAATTTTGGAACATAATTTTTAAAACTGTATACCCAAATATCATCTTTTTATAAGTTACCCTAGATGATTTGCTGTTGTGATAGAAAGCTGACCACTAAAATGCCTTGGGTGATTGGGAAACAGGATGGAGAGAGGGGTGGGGGTGCACTAAAAGCTCATTCCAGACCATACAGATAGCAGAAACTAGAGAACATTATCTTTGAGGTATCTATCAAGGAGGGGAACAGCAGTCTAATGTCTCTATAATATAAAGTACAAGGATAGGAAATGGAGAAAGTATATAAAAGCTAGCAAAATAGATGGTATTTGTACTAACGCTCTGGCAATATTGTAGAGACTAACGTCAGAGGCTTCAGTGCATAATAAAGAGGTCAACCCCTTAAAGATATTAGGTGGTAGAGCTGAGCAGTCTAAATGCAACAACCACTGAGGTGCACAGAACAAGCTCAAGCTTCATTTAGGGCAAATCAGTCAGACAGTCAAGCAGGAAGTGATTTTATGGGTATAAATTTCAAGGGAGCTAGAGGTACAGAAAACATAGTTTAATATCATGGAGAACTTAAGTTTCTGTAGATATGTTAGTGGGTGGGCTTCCAGATGCTAAGAGATTGTGGTGACAAGAGATCCAAAACAGACAGTTGGTAGAGGAAGAACATCAGCAAGAAAGCATAGACTAGCCACAGAAATAGACACTAGACAAAAAAATCAAAACAAAAAAAACCCACTTCAAATCAGTTGGATATCAAGGGGATGAAGAACTTCAAAGGTAGTATTTGTTTGAATTCCTATTGTGTAAGTCTTTTAACAATTTATGGAAGTCTGGCCAGAACCACAGATGCTGAGCAAGCTATGTTTGGATTTGTTATCATAACATCAAGAAGTTGTAGAAGAAGTTTGACAATCAAGCCCAGGAAATTCTGAGCCTAACAATGCATCCATCTTATTTCCAGGTAAAGTATTTCAAACTGAAATGTAACTTAGGCTCAAATCTAGAAAAATCTTAAAGAATATTTTATTCTTAATAGTTAGGCTGAGAATAGGTAGTGCACACACACACATATATATAGAAATAGATTTTTATAAAATATATTCTCACCATGGTTTCCCCTCCTCCAAAGTCCTCTCAGATTCTCCCCATCTTACTATCTTCCTAAATCTGTTCCCTTTATTTTTTTCTCTGTCCTTAGAAAACAATCAGGAAAGAAAACAAACAAAAAACACAATCAAGCCAGAATTTAAAGAAAACCATAAAAAAGCACAAGAAACACACAAAGTGGTGGTTCAGGGAGGATGAGAAAGATAGAATGCTTAAATCACAATATTGAAAGCCGTAACATACGAGGAAAAGGTCAGTAAGACAAAACACAAAAAAAAGTGCCTAAACAAAGCCATATGAGATGAAAGTCTATAAAAATACCGGTGAAAATACCAGCAAGTTCATTTTGTGTTGGCTATCTACTGCTGGGCATGAGACCAGTCCTTAGGTGTGGTTAATATACCCAGTGAGATGCCATTGCAGAAAACTTAGCTTTCTTTGGATATACAATGCTTTACTTTTTAAAAACTCATGTTGAATATCTAGGAACTTTAACAAATACTGTCATCTTGTGTTTTATCACCCTAATAATGACATAATATCTACCTATGAAAAATAACATCAAAGAAATGAAGGACAACTTTAATTCTTCCTCAGCTTAAGACCTCCTCAGGCTGATTCCAAGTCTTCAAGATAAAAACACCCTATAATCTTGAGATAAATATATTTCAATTATTTAATGAAAAATAGAGAAGGCAGACTAAATTTAACTTCAGAGAAATGAAAAAAGAATCCATCATGTGCTGTAGTACAATTGCCTGTACCCTGTCACTTGTATTTTAAATAAACAATGATTGGCCAGTAGCCAGGCAGAAACTTTAGGTGGGGCTACCAGGCAGGAAGTAGAGGTGGGTCAACAAGAATTCTGAGAAAAGGGAACTTTCAGTCTATAGTCATCACCCAGACAGAGAGATAGCCAGACACAGGGCAAGCAAGATGTGACTGCCTTGCCAAAAAACGTACCAAGCCACGTAGCTAACACAGATAAGAATTATGGAGTAATATAAGTTATAAGAGTTAATAAGTAGCCTGAGATATGCTGGAAAGTGGTGGCACACACCTTTAATCCCAGCATTTGGGAGGCAGAAGCAGGCAGATCTCTGTGAGTTTGAGGACAACCTGGTCTACAAGAGCTAGTTCCAGGACAGGCTCTAAAGCCATAGAGCAACCTTGTCTCAACCCCCCCCCCAAAAAAAGAGGAAGCCAATAATTCCAATCATTTTATAATTAATGTAGACCTCTGTGTGATTTCCTTGTGACTGAATGACTGAAGAACCTGTTGGGACAGAAAACTTGGTCAACACCCATGATGTATGACTCTGTGGTCCAAATAAATACCTTTGTCCAAATAAATACCTTTGTCCTAGACTCACCTAGTTCCCCTCTAATAGTTTCTATCCTTTCAGTGTTCTATCAATAAAATTCCCAAACTATATTCATACTAGTTATATAATTCATCATTAGACAGGCACCAATATTATTGGGGACCTCACTATTAGAGAGGAGTGATGTACGTAGAAGTCTTGAATTCATGAAGAAATATATGGAAACTGAGACAATGAAAGTAGAAGTGATAGTTACAAATTTAACAAACTTATACAAGAAAAGGAATTGAATAATTGATTAGGACTAGAATAAGAGATCTTTAAGTTTCTACCTTAGAAAGGGGGAAGATTTGAAGTGCTATAAAAAGGTGAGTTAGAAACATCTTTAAGCTACATCTCTAGGAGGCAGTAGTAGATGGAATTGAGGAACACATGCCATTTAAGTCTCCTGGCATGTTTCCCATGTTCTAGGAAGACTGCAGAACACACTCACCTTTTTGGTGATTGATGTAGCTATAGAATCATCTGTAGTAAATAAAATGTGAGTGAAGGCTACACATATCACTACCTGTGTGTAACTTATCATCCTCAGCCTGGATGCTTGGGATGAAGGCTTCCCTATTAGCAAGAATGCTGGAGTCAACACCCAATGACAGTCTTCATCAGCCTGTAAACTGATTTACCACTTCCTGACTCATCTTCTGCCCTTTGCTGTGAGTGTAATAAGTGTGCAAAAAAAGTGGAGGAATAGAGCAGGATGTTGAGTTCTCACTGGAAGTGGAAGATCACATGGTCTGACATGTAGCAAAAATAAGAAGCAAATCTTCATTGGCTTCACTCTAAAATTGTAATATTCTTTACTCTAACATAATCCAGTCTCATATTTTTATTGACATATTGTATACAATCCATTGATGCTAAAGTGCTATTGACCTAGTAGAAGTTTCCTGACATCAAGACAGGAATTATCTGTAGAACTAAGAAATAATTTGAATAAAAGAGAAAATCTTATGCTTTCGAATTCAAGTAATATATGATGGTTTGAATACACAGATATATGTGTGCTTGCTTGTGTGGATGTGTGCACACTCCTCTTATTTAAACATCAGTATCTTCCTGTATATGTATTTGACTTACCATGTCTTAAAAGTAACTACATATCTTCAAGTTGGGTGGAAATAGAACAAAGGAATCCTGAGTGAGGTAACCTAGACCCATAAAGTCAAACATAGAATGGACATACTCATAAGTGGATATTAGCTATTAAGTAAAGAACAACCATGCTACAACCCACAGTCTGAGAGAGGCTAGGTAACAAGGAGGACCCAAGCAGGGAAGGGGATTCATGAATCTCTCTGTATAGGGGAAGTAAAAGATCTCCTATGTAGACAGGGAACTGGTGTGAATGGGAACTTGAGGGATAGGGTTGGGGCTGAGTGGAGTAGGAGAGTAGTAAAAGAAAAAAAGGAAAGGGGATTCGGAATCAGACAGAAATCTGAGATAAGTAAAACTTCTATGAATCTGCAAGGATGACTCAAATTAAGACTTATAACAATAGTGGATATGTAGCTCAAACTGTCCATCTCCTGAAATCAGATTGATGACTACCTCAACTGTCATCAAAGAGCCTTCATCCACTAACTGATAGAAACAGATGCAGAGCCAAAAATCAGGCTGGGCTCTGGGAATCCCACTGAAGAGGAGAAGGAAGGACTGTAGGGGCAAGGGGGATCAAGGACATCACAAGAAATCCCACAGAAACAAATAGCCTGGCTCAGAGTCTGAACCAACAACCAGGGTGCCTACATGAGACTGACCTAAGCCCTCTACATTTATGTGACAGTTTTGTAGCTTGGTTTATTTGTGGTACTCCTTACAATGGGAACAGGGATGTCCCTGGTGCTTTGGCTGGCTCTTGGGAACCTATTCCCTATACTGGATTGCTTTGCCCAGTCAAAATGCAATGGGAAGCGCTTAGTCTTATTGCAACTTGATATGGCAAGCTTTGTTGATGCCTGTAGGAGGTCTGCCCTTTCTGAACAGAAGCAGAGGAAGGTGGGAATGGGATAGGAGGATTGGACTGGGAGGAGAAGAGGGAGGGGAAACTGTGTTTTAGATGTAAAATAAAGATATTTTTAAAAAGCAACTATATGTCATTCATTGCATGAAGTCTGATAATCTGTGTTCTGATTATTCACTCTGTTTTTTTATGAATGGACTTCGATATTGAGCTAAGTCTTTCCTTCTATGAGCAATGCTGTAAAGTATATTTTTTACTGTGTATAGTGAATATAAAGGTATCCTTAAATTATTTTAGAGAGAATGTATGATAGATATGCCTTAGAAATTTTAGTGAATGTCAGTCAGTTGATTTCTTATATGCACAGTGCTTGAGAATACTTATTTCCACTAATAATGCCAATATGTTACATTATAAATATAACCAATTTTTGAAAAACCAAAGGCTTAAAACAGTAGGATCCATGTTTCAGTGTCGTTGTACTTCTTTCATCATTAAAGAGCCATCATTGAATAAGACTGGAATTGTTCTGCTGAACTGACTGATTATATGATATGTCTACTTTTAGGTAAAATCACTTTTCCTTAACAATTTGAAATATACCTTTCTCTGTCAAGTGATTCTTTTACCATCAAATTTTCATAATGCTTTCCATCTCTAATTTTTATTTTCATTTAGCTGAACTTTTGATCACTTTGTCATATAGAAACACCATGCAGTATTCAGACTCATCACTATCTTCTGCTTATACACTGTCATTAACACCATACTCCAGTATATGAAAATGAAATATTTACTTTCCTAGACTATTTGTGCTATCATCTGTATGTTTAAATACTTAATCCTCTTAGAATTTTGCTATTATCTGATAGAAGAGGGAAGACTCTAATTTGATTTGAATTAGGGTTTTTTATATCTCTTTTATTAACCTATATATTGTCTGTATTAAAAGTATTTACTCAAATACCAATTTAATCTTATTTTAAATGATTTTTAATTCATAGAAAATTATGAACATTATCATTTTGATGGAATCTACTGAAGGGAACCAAAAGTGAGACTATAATTACAACATGGAAATTAATAAACTCTACTATTATAAACACATTAGCTTCACTTCAGAGATCAACATCAATTTCAGCTCTGCTTTATCATGTATCCAAAGACTATTACTTGATGTCTCATTGTTTAGGAGAGCATGTCACCTGGGTAAGGTGTGTCTATGTAAAAGTTGCTATTTTAGGGCCAGTGAGGGCTCAACAGTTAGAAGTGCTTAAGATCATAAACTTGGTGATCTGAGTTTGATTCCTGGGACCCACATGTCCTAGTTTGCCTCCTGTTTCTGTGATAAACACCAAAATCAAAAGCAACTTAGGGGAGGGAAGGGTTTATTTCAGGTAGCAGTATATCAATGAGGCAAGTCAGGACAGGAACCCAAGTCAGGAACCCAGAGGTAGAAAACGTGGAGAAAGTCCACAGAACACTTATCCAGCTCATTCTCTGGCTCATGCTCATCTCATATAGTTCAGACTCTCCTGTCTAAGGGCAGTACTTCCTATAGTGGGCTGGGCTATCCTAAGTCCATCACCAATGAAGTTAGTCTCAGATATGACCACAGGCCAAACTGATCTAGGGTGGTTTCCTAATTTAAAATCCCTTAGGTGACATCAGGCTGTGTTAAGTTGACAACTGAAGTTAATTAGGTAAGATATCAGATAAAGGTGGAAGAAAAAGAATTAACTCAACAAAGCTGTCCCCTGACCTCCATAAGTGCATAGTGGCATGCTCTCCTAAATCATGAACACACACTAACAAAAAGTTATTTTGTACTAGTGAAAGATATCTTAAACACTTGACACTACATTAAACATAAACACAAATGTTTTCTTTAGGTTGAATCTACTGAGAATTCCATCAAAGGAATTCTTCATTTTTTTTGTCTTTATTTTTTATTAAAATTTGTATATTTATTGTATGCATATTACATACATGCATGACCTTGTTCATACATGCACTTACAAAAGTATACATGAATCTTCTTCTGTTATGCCCTGTCCTAAGGATTAAACTCAGGTCACCATGTAAGCACCTTTGCTCACTAAGCTATCCCATCACCACATCTTAATTTAGGTATCCAATACTTTTATCAATTCATCTAAATTATCATTTAAATATTTCTGCCCCTTTAAATATTTCATTTCTGTGCCTTTTGGTTCAGGTAGTCTGTGTCTGTGTGTTGTTTTAGAGCCTTAAATTCTCTTTGAATCCCCAAAACATCATTGATTTTTTTTCTATATAGCTGAAACTGGAAATACCCCTCCCCCATCCAAGAGGATTTATCTAAATTATTCTTTAGAAGGTAAACCTTCTGCCTGGAATTCAGGCTTTGAGAATGCAAGAATTCTTTAACACTTATTTTTCAAAAAAATATATTCTAAAAGTGAAACTGATACCACTCATCCAATTGTAATTATAAGCCCCACTGGAGCTGTTATCATCATCTGAAACATTGTTTTTAATAGAATTTGTTTGCCATTATTTTGTTTTGTAAATCACTGTATTATTTTTGCTCAGCAACAAACTCGGAAACATATCAGTTACTAAGTAGACGTACCTTTAATTTTGTTATTTACAGCATTTGTGAGAAAATACATGCAGGCAAAAAGTTTTTATTTTTCATATCATTAGTTTAAAAATGTAGGTGAAATGTCCCTCAGCTACAGATAAGAAGAAACTGAGAATCTTTGTTTTGAAATTCAAACAGTTAAAAATCTGCCAACAACTGGGAAACAAACCAAGCATTATAGAGGCTTTAGTAACCGCCAAGGAGAAGACCAGTTCCGTGATTATAGAACTATACATGGCAGTCTTCTGCTCTGGGTTAAAATTATTAGAGACCACTCTATTCCCATATATCTTTTGTTGTAGACTATGAACATAGTCAGAATTCCTTTCACCACTGTATTGCAGAAAAACTGCTGTTCTCCTTGAATCTCCAGAAATGGACAGTCTGCTCACATATTGACTTTAGTATGGAGTGACCTAAACTGTATCTTGTGTCTACAGAACTGCAATAACATACATTGTTCTAAGACACTAAATCTGTGATAATTCTAGAAGCAATAGGAAACTAATGCACAAAGGATCCTCATCCCCATCATGATACAAAAATATCAGAAAGGCTAAGTGTCTTCCTGTCTTTGAAATCAACAAGAGACACCCAGAATTTTCTGAGAGGAAAAAGTCATGAAATAAAATAATGCTTGGTCATCAAGATAAGCTAAATTTTGGCAAGGAATGTGATTGTTCCATCTATGCCAACAAAAGCACCAAATGATTGCACTAACTTTCTACTTCACTCTTTAAAACTTTCTTACTTTATTTTCTAACAACACTTCCATGACTAATTATGATAATTCATATTTTCCTACATAATTTGCTGCATATATAAACTCAGTACCCTAACTTGAAAAATAGCTTTTAAGGAATTTATTGCTTATGGCAATCAATTGAGTATAAACTTTTACTGTTGAAGAATGCATATGGCTGGAACATTGTGCCAGCAAAATCTAATGAGAAAAATGATGTATTGGGAATACGGGAGTAATGACTTGCACTGTCTGTGCTTCTTAAGCCAAAATAAGTTAAATGCAATTCCAGTCCCCATATCTCTTGGTAAGAGTAATTCTGAAAATCTACGTTGGTACCAGAACAACACCACTGTGTGTTTTCACAAAAAGCATGTTTTAAAAGCTGTAATCAAATGACTATGAAGCACTTTAAATACTCATTATAAACGTGAATTGAAGAATTCTGAGTAACGAGGATGCAGGAACACTGTAATATTTCTACAAGAAAATGGAAGTTTATAAGTGGTTTCTGAAGTTAAATTTCTTAAACAAATCTTTTGTTTTTTTTTTTTCTTTCCAGTTAATTATACTTTATTTAGTACCTATATTATATGTGATTTTCCAAAAGAGGTCTTAATCATAGTTCTTTAGTGTTTGTAGTGTTTGACCCAACTGCTAAAAGAGAAAGCTAACATATTTATAAGAATTTGATTTCAGAATTGACAAATTTATGTGAGAAAGAAGTCGAACTTTTAAAAACACAGCCTATCACCTTTCCATCTCTCCTCATTTCAAATTATAATTCTGTGTATTCTGCATGATCATTATAAAGTGATACTACTTTAAAGTTGTTTGCTGCCTTGTCTTCTTATAAACTTCAAGGAAGTATATAGACATGAAAAGATAACAGGGTAGATTAATAAATCTACTTTTGAAAAGCAACTACTAGTTTTAAATGTTTTACATTGGATTGGACTTTTGTATATTATATACAAATTTTGTATATACAAATTAGAGGTTATTTTTGTTAGAACATACTATACATATATTTCTACTCTTGTTGGATGTATGGTACCTATACAACTCATTTAACAAGATACTGTAAATTTCTAGACCTTGATAATTATTATCACCTACTGTATAGGATAAGGTTAATAATTTGAATTTCGAGAACTCATCCATCCATCCATCCATCCATCCATCCATCCATACATACGTACATCCACCTACCCACCCATCTACCTATAGGGTTTGTAATGTTAGCTGCCCCAATCTCTGCAGATACAATGGTGAAGGAGACTCTGACCAAGTTTTTACTTAGAGGGAAAAGTATATAGAGCTAGTTATTTTCTCTTACTATAAGCATTATATTATCTCTTAAGAGACTTACCTTATAGTGATAATTCTATAGTCACAGAACTGTGTTGTTTCATTGACTATTATTTAAATCTCTTAAGTGTTTTATGTAGCATAAATAATAAAAACCCAGAGACAGATACTGGGTTTCAACCTGAAGATCAGAAAAGTAGGGCAGTCAAGTCACTAGAGAGCTCTTTACTCTAAGAAATCCTCAGACTGAAAGAGTGCTAGTTCCTGTCTCATCCTGGTTTATATTTTTTTATAGTACTGGGATTAATATTTGAACTACCACCACCTGGATCTGTTTCTATATTGATCTCGTGTAGCCCAGGGTGGCATTGAACTCACAGAGATCCATCTCCCTCTATCTCCAAAATTCCTGTGGCAACGAAAACAAAACCTCATCCCCAAACTAATATGTCTTTTGATTTAAATTGTAAAACAAGGCATTTTCAAAATATATTTGGATTAATGTGATTTGTAATCAAAGTCTTTTAGTAGCTGTTGCTCCTTCCTCCACAGTCAAACAATTCAAAGACAACACAATAACATATAGTACCCAGATTTTCTGTGTATTTTACATCTTTATGTGGCTTTTCTGTTTTTCTTTTATATTTAGTTTTTAATTTTTGCTTTTTTGAGACAGGGCTTCTTTGTTTGGCTGTCTTGGAACTCACTCTGTATACCAGGTTGGCCTCTGTCTTCCAAATCCTGGACTAAAGGTATGTAACAGCACTGCATGGCCTCTCATGACTTAGTTGTACCTTATTGTTTTCAGGCAAGCTTTATTTACAAAACACAAAGAAAATATCTCTATATTTTTATCTTTGTTTTTCAATATATGTGCATATATATATATGTATATATATATATATATATATATGCATGCTCTAAAATCAAAACTTCTTTATATGTACTTTATTCTCAGCATGTGGTTACTAGGTTACATAGGGAAATTTTCATACAATTATAAAATGTATAGTAAATATTTTCTTCCCACCTGCCCTAGTACTCTCCCTTTTCTTACCTCACTGTACTGGTTTCTATTGTGTCTTTTTACAGTCTTGCTACTACTTTCAAGTCATTTATGTGTGTGTGTGTGTACATGTATACAGAAAAATAAGCCATGTAAAAATGCAAAATACACAGAAAGTCTGTATTATGCATATTATTGTGTTTTCTTTGAATTTTTGACTATGAATGAGTGAAGTACAGAGAGACATTTCATTGTATGGGTTGCTAAGCTAAACCAACATATATATTTTGAAGGTGTCTTGACCTCAAAATTTGGGTCTAAGGATATGTTGCTATGGAAAAGAGGTTCTGCTTTTGTTTCCACAAAGGATGAAAACCTGTGGATTCCTTCCAAACTAATGTGGTTCAATGGAACAAGACCTCTGTGAAACCCCAAAAAATGCTTTGCCCAATAAAAAGCAGGAAGCAATTTGGAGAGAACTGTGACCAAATTCCCAAATTTGTTTATGAATGTTTGTTTTCATTTAAAGGTGGGATATGATATAGAGCTGGATACTTAGTATTGGTATGGACCTTGGTCTATTGATGCAAATTTAAGGCTAATTTTGTTTTATGTATATTTCTGCTCTTGATTAAGGTATTGTGTCTGTGCAGTTCATTTTAAAATGTAATGTATAACTGAGAAAGTTAGGTTAATAGAGTCATCTATAATAGTCAAACTTCCAGTTATGTTAGTTAGGTTTACTTGATATACAGAGATATATTTCAAATGGTTACATATTCTTCAAACCTCTCAAAGATTAACAGAATATGGCATTTAAAATGTTTTAAGAACTTATGACTTTTCATGACAATGAGACACATCTGCTTCTGGCAACACCAATCTTTTTCAAGAGGATGATGGACATCGAAGAGGCTCCTTTTGGAGTTTGTTTGTCATTTGGGCAAGAAAATGCTCTTGCCTGAACTTCTTGATGATATGCTGTATAAACTGGATATGCAGGACCCACAGAAAAATGACTGCTGAAGTTGCCTAAAATTGGCGAGACAGCACTTCAGGGTTCCTGCTTCATGAAAGACATTTATTCTGCTAGACATTCTGCAGGATACAGAAGAAAGCAACTAATGGGCTTTGCCATTATAAGGCAGAAAAGATTTTCATACTTCCTGTTTCATGAAAAAGTCTGCTGGATACAATGGGCCTTCAAGCTGACAATGGATGCCACAATGTTACAGAAGAACTTTGAGTAACTGTCCAGGTAGCAAGATATCTCTGTCAATTCTAGAGTTTTGGAAGTTGCTTACTTAGATAATAAAAAAAAGTTGTTTACTTACATAATATTATATCCTTCTGTAGTCTTTGATGGAATTGACAAATAGTTATAGTTTTCCTTAGTTAGGATAAAAATAAAGTAGATATAAATATTATAACTGTAATTCTTGCTTGATACCTGTTTTATTATATATGTTAAAGTTAAAACCTTCCTTCTTATTTAGATGGAAAAAGGAGCTGATATGTGATTCCCCTCTGTATGCTGTGAATACCATTGGTTAATAAAGAATCTGCTTTGGGCCTATGGCAGTACAGAATAAGGCAAGGCTCTCCAAGCAGATAGAGGAGGAAAGAGTAGGCAGAGTCAAAATTAAACCATGTATCTACAGCAGGAAATAGATACCAGATGCCAGATTGAACATTACCAGTAGGCAACAAACACATGGAGATACACAGATTAATAGAAATGGATTAATTTAAAATAGAAGAGCTAGCCAATAAGAAGAATGAGCTAATCGGCCAAACAGTGTTATGATAATACAGTTTCTGTGTGATTATTTTGGGTTTGGGCAGCTGGAATATAAATGTGCAGCACCTGCCTACACATATATATATAGACATACATCTGGATATATATGTGCGATTTTAAGTATATAACATCTCAGCACTTCAAACAAGAGAAAATCTATCTGTCTTTCTGAGAATAACAATTCATTTCATATAATCACTTACAGTTAAAACCATTTTACCGCATATTACAATTTTTATACCCCTGACAAAATCTCATATATATTCATATATACTCTGTTTTCTTTATCCATTCTTTTGTTGTCTGACTCATAGGTAAATTATATACTTTTGCTTTTGTAAATAATGCTTCAATAAATATTGATGCATAAGTATCTCTGGGATATGCACATTGGAGTTTTTGATAAATTTCCAAGGAGTGTCATAGCTGTATCATGTTGTAGAATTATTCTGTGTTTTACTTTGAGAAAGTTCTATACTGACTTCAACAGCAGGTTAATCATTTCATTTGACCAGCATGTATAAGCCTTTCCTTTGTTTCTATTCTCAGAATTACTTCTTTTCTTAATGACTATGCTTCTGACAGGTTGAAATGGGAGCTGGGTGTAGTTTTTAATTACACTTCTCTGATGGCTAGTGTCTTTTGAGATACCCTTTGAGAAGTATTTGTTCACTTCCTAAGCTGTATTGATTGATTTGTTTGATTTCTTGTCATTTACCTTTTCTAGTTCTCTGCATAGTCTAGGTATTAATCCTGTGTCAGATATGCAGTTAACACAGCTTTCTGTGTTTTAACTTGATTAATTGTTTCATTTACTATGTAGATCTTTTAGATTTTATTAGGTCCCAATTGTCAATTGTTGGCGTTGTTTTCTGAGTTACAGGCCTCCTGTTGGGAAGTCCTTGTTTATCCCTCTGTTTTGACGCACTTACCTTTCCTCTAACAATTTCAGTGGTTCAGGTCTTACATTAAGGTCATCCATCCATTTGAAATTGACTTTCATTTAGGGTGAGAGATAAGGATCTAGTTTTCTTTGGCTACAGATGGATATCCAATTTAACTAGCACCATTTCTAAATGAGGCCCTCTTTTCCCCAACATATAGTTTCATCATTTTTGGAAAATCATATAGCTAAACCTGTGTATATTTATATTCAGGTTTCTGCTCTATTTCCATATTTCTTTATAAAACCTCATTTCTCTCAGTTTTTTTCTTGTTTTTCTTCACTCTTCAAACTCATCTCTGAACACACTGAAGAGATATCCTTTGAGTTAGTATTATAATATGATTTTATTTATTATAGAACAATGATTAAAATGCAGGCTCTGGAGTCAGATTACCCATTACTAGAGAATCTTTGAACACCACACAAGTTATGCAAATGTTCTGCCTCCATTTTCTCATCCACAGAGTGAGCATAATAATACCTATATAACTTTTCATCTTAGGATGGAATTAGATACTGTGTGCCTGTTAATAATCAGCGTTGTGTAAAAATAGGATTGTTTCTTGGCAACAGTATAGAACCTAGCCATAATTTAGGGCCACACCACATCACACTAATTAGATGTATCATGTTTCTTTATTGTGGATTATGCATTTTTGAGGGATTTCTTTTATCAATGCCTTAACAAGCATCAACTAGAAGGTGTGCATAAATCCCTGAGTCCCTGATTAATAATGTCTGGGATGGGGGCATGGTCATGGTAACGTTCACTCCAGCTCATCTCAGAAGAATTTAAGCCTTTGACAAGTCAAAAAATAACAAAAGGGGGGCTAGAAAGTTGGATCAGTGGTTTAGAGTACTTGTTGCTTTTCCAGGGGGTCATTTCTAATACCCACATCAGGTAGCATAAGCATAGGCCTAGGGGATATGTGTAGAGAGCCATACCTGATAGCAATGTAGAGAGCTGTATGGAGCAGCACCTGAGGGTGTTGGCTCCTCCCTCCACGATCCTGAAAGTGAGTGCTCTCTGTCATAACGCAATGATTATCAGCTTGCATATGCGTGGACCTATGGGCAATGCCCACTTGGCAATCCGGGATTGGCAGCCCATGCCTACTTAAGGGCTGGGAGAGGTTTGCCCGGGGAGAGAGAGAAAGTGAATAAAGTCCTGGAATAAACTGCAGTGAGAAGAGCTCCAGTGTGTCGCGTGTCATCCTTGCTGGTCGAGGTGGGGCATGAAAGATATGACATTCTTTTTAACCTTAGCACACATCCACACACTTTTGGTACACATAAACACACACACACACACTAAGTTGAATAAGAAGAAAGAGGAAGAGAAACAGTAAGTGATTCAATACTATAAATGAGATTTGAATTTGGGGTTTATGATAGCATTAATTGTCAACTTGACAGGACCAAGAATCACGTAGAATATGGGCTTCTAGGATGAATGTAGGGCATTCTCTTGATTATGCTAATTAAAATGAGGAAATTGAGCCACTGAGGACAGTGTCATTCTCAGACTAGGTTCCTATACTGTGTAAGTGAAGAAGGTAGCTGAGCAGCGGCATGCATCCATCGTTCTTTGCTTTCTATGGATGTCATGTTAACAACTGTCTCGGGCTCCTACCAATGTGTGATTACAGAATCTCTGTAGTGTGTGACTAGCACCTGGAACCTCTGAGTTCCTCAGGAAGTCGTTTTTGTCATGGTAGTTTCGAGAGAAACTGAGGTAGAACTTTGAATTTAAAACATGATTTTCTTTTCTTTCTTTCTTTTTTTTTTTGGCTTAAGTGAACTCTTTTCAATGGGATCAACATCCAATGATACAGTAAAATGACTGAAGGGCGCCTCTGTACTATTTTAAGTTAAAAGAATATGGGCAGAGGTTTGGGTTAATATCAATTGGCAAGAAAAAATAGAAATGGTATTTCTCAGTATTACCATTCCAGCATCATTGTTTTCAGTGAAAGAGTGTATATACTAACTAATATTTGCCTTTAAATGCTGAATTCATACTTTGCATTTATTCTGTAGGAATACCATCTATGCTCGCTTTCTCCCACTCCCTGTATTGTGGTACCATACTGTTTTGCCCTCCACCTTTAATACAGGATCTCTTGTATCCAAAGCTGGCCCCACACTTGGTATCTGGGCAAGGATGCCTTTGAGATTATGAGCCATTCCAGAAGTGCTTGGGTTACCAATTTAGCATATATGGTGCTGGGGAATCAAACAGAGAATTGTGCAACCACTCTACTACCTGATTTGCTTCCTTGTATTGAGAAATATTTTAACCATGTAGTGCTGGATGACCTGAAACTCCTTATATAGACCAACCTTCCTCAGTCACGTGGCAATTGTCCTGCATCTGTCTCCCCCATGCTGAGATTGCAAGTATGTATCACTATGCCTGACCAGACCTTTATTACCTTAAATTCAAATAATTTATTAGTATTTTAATATACCATGTCATTTAGTAATCATACTAATGAACTGTCAATGTTGGCAAGGTTCACACCCAGCAGTTTCATGATAACACAGAATTCTAATCATGCCCTTTCCACCATGGGTACTGTCTGCAGGCTTTCTTCCCTGAGTCTTGACAACTTGGCCTCTGAGGACTATAGCATAATAGGTTCCTAGGTAATGGGGATCTAGGAAAGAAGGCAAATAAAGCAAAGAAAAATAATGTGGGGGTAAAATAAATCGATGTAGAGCACATTGTTCTGTTGGTTATTTTGATGTTTTTATCTGAAAAACTTTAATCCCTTAGAAGGATTTGAAAAATGAATTGAACTTTGATATGTCATGTTTCTTTATTTCTTTATAACAAGGATACCATGCTTTAGAAATCCCTTCCTTTATGGTATTTACTTCTTTTCTGTTTGGGAAACACTCTAAGTCACAGTGGTAATGTGCCATTCAATCCCCATTCCCCCCCTGCCCGCCCCATCCCACACTCATTGTAATCTAAAAAGTCAAAGAAGAAAAAGATCATTTCTGCAGCTGAAGTTTTGTCAAGATTCTCTGGCACCATTCAGTGTCTGCAAATGTTACAGTAGGTGGTGCTGAGGGATGCAAAAGGGCATTGTCAAATGAGGAGAATGCTATTCAACTGAGACTCTCTTTTCCAGCTCTCTGCTGAGCTGTTGCCTGAGAATAATTATGCACAAGCACTACTTGGATTGTGTGTTGACCTGGCCAGAGGAAGAAGATTCTGGGAATAAACAGCAACTAAGCACCACAAAGCCTACAGTCTGTTTAAATAGTGCTCTGTAAATGTCTACAGGTAGCCTGCCTAAACTCTGGGATCTTACTTCATGGCTGCCAAGCACCTCTCTATAATACCAAACCACAGGGGGGATACTTCAGGTTTTGTTTTCTAAAAATGTCATACCCCTCTCTAAGCACAGCTACTTCTGATTTTCATGGTAATTTATGGTCCTTTGAATATTGTTGCACCCTTAGTTATCTTTGATCAGCATGTGAGCTACAAATGAGACTGTAGTGTGTTTATGTAAACTAGGAAAAAGTACCTAATCATAGTACTATCACATGAATAAGAATGTTCTTACATCAATGGCTATGGCTCTGTAATCCATAGAAATACTCTATTTTAGTTTCCAATCTAAGTTTCAGTTAAAAATCAATTTAGTATGTGTGTAAAAGGCAATTATTTTTCAGACACTTCCATGTTGACCTTGTATTTGAGGAAGCTATTAACATATTATTACTTGTCCTAGAAAATGGATATTTAAATTAAAAACATTATTTTTATGTTTTCTCTTATATGTGAATGTTAGTTTTTAATCATTGATAAGCATGCTACAATCCACATAAGCATAGAGGTAAGGTATAGAATAAGGGACTAGTGGGAAGAGGATAATCTCCTGAAGAAGGGAGAATAGAAAGCATAGTTATAGAGAGACAGGGAAGACTGGAATGGGAGAATTAAATGTGGAGGGGACAGAAAAAAGGTATACAGGAGGGAATATGAGGAGGAACAATTAACTTTCATATCCATTTTTGGGGTTATATAGATACTTACTGTTGTAGAAACTTCTTAAAATTATAAACATACATGAATGACAATTTCCCAACTAGATGTCTTTCTCCACCAAGTGTAACTGCCAGTGTGAGGTGTGGGTTGCATCTAGCTGAATAATTCTCAGAAGAGGTTTTACGCACTAACCCCTGAAAACTCGGGGTATTTCCAAGATTTATTTATTGCTTTATACAAACTGATTACTGAAGAAGACAATACATACATATCTCATCGAACATGGAGAAGTTGAGCTGGTGCCTAACTAGAGTCTTTACCAGGCCTGACTAATGTTCCTGGTACTGGAAGGTACCCTGCACACTACCACAGGAGCAATGTGAGCTCCGGCTGAGCTCCAAACAGTGATCTACAACAGTGCATACAACTAAGGTTGTGGGATTAACCAACCACTATCTGACTGGATTTAAAGACCAATATTTAACATTTTGCAGATAGTGTGTCCTAAATTGGTTGCCTTCTTCAAATTCCTCATCTCAGGGCTTTTCAGAAGAGGAGGTAGAAATATTGTAAGAGTCAAAAGAAATCGTGTCTTCTATGCCCAACAAGACTGAGGCATATATGAACTCACAGGGACTGTGGCTCCATGCACAGGGCCTGCACAGATCCAAACAAGATAGGATCCCAGTGCTGAGAGGAGGAAGGGAACATAGGCTACCATTCCTAACCCAGAAGCTATCTCTAATCAACACATGCTTGGAAAGGAAAATTTGATTTTCTCTAAGGGAGGCTATTAGGTATAAAAGCCACATTGAAGGACAGGCCCCATATTCAGCTGTAAATAAGCAACACACTGAAAACGTAATGACATTTTTGTAGACTTTTTGGCTCATATTGCTTTGTTTGGGTATTTGTTTTTGTATATTGCAATTTCACTACTATATTGCAGTTTTGGATTTGTGTTTTTTAAGGTTTTGTTTGTGGGTGTGTGTTTCTAGTGTTTTTCCCTTTGATTTCAAAATTTTATCATTCTTTTCTGTATGTTTTCTAGAGAGAGAAAGAAAAGTTATGGAATTCTGTGGGAGAACAAAATCTGGGAGGAGTTGGAGGAGGGGAAACTCTGACCTAAATATATTATATGAAAGATATTTTTCAATAAAAATTCAATAACTGGACATTAGGATTTATTCTACTTCTCAGAATTTCTGTGTTTTTTATCTTATCACTTTGATGTTCTATTCATATCTGCTCAGTTTACTCCGACTTTCGTCAGCATTTACTTTCATGCATTGTCCAAAATGCCATCCATATTGACATAGTTTGATGTAGCCTGCCCCAGTAACCTTCTTGAGCTCTCTGTCTTCAGTTTGCTATAATGAACAGAATTTCTACCTTGGCTCCAACATATTTCTCAATGGGCTTTTCTTGTCTTCTCCATTCCATCCTCTGACACTACCTTCACAAACTTGTTTGTTCTTCTATATATTTATCCTCAGTGTGCTTGGCTCATGCTGATTTCCGCTGGTGGTATCTGACTTTGGAAAAAACAAAGGAAAACATGAAAGGATCTTGTTTGAATTTTTGTATTCCTGGATAGGTCTGTATAGAAGTGTTTCTCTCATTCTCCCTCCTCCATCAAGTTGTCTTTTTTTTTCTCTGAGAGTTATTTAATTGTTGCATCTCTCTAGGTAATTTCTTTTCCATTTCCTCTTTTGCAATGTTTCTAATATTAAGACCTACAAGAGCAATGTCTTCATGGAATCATGTGTTTTGCATTTTCAAGTGTCTAGTCCTCAGATTTTCTGTTTCATTTGATTCTAACTATATTCGTTTTGTGCAAGGTTTCTGTGGTGTGTCTTTGGAGCTCAGTGTACTTTATTCCTTATGGGTCTGCTTAGTCTCTCAGACGTGTCTCATGTCAAGTCTTAGATTACTAACTGAGCCCAGGTTCTGCAATAACTTACAGTAGGAATATAAATCCCCTTAGATTTATTAAATCATGTAATGAAAGAAGTATTATTCCCTTTTATGTTCCCAATATCTTTTATTATGTAATGAAAGCATGAACATCCATTCATTTTAGAAAGAAGTTTACTTGGATATTGGTTTAACTTTTAGTGACGTAAAACTCCTGTCAGTAAACTAATAAAATTAGATTCACTTCTTTAGATGAACACTTGTAAATACATGTACACAGCTGTAAGTGCTTCGTGGGCTGTGCCTGTGTTTCCTCGTGGTCACTGGAAATAGGCCCTTGGTGAGTCCTAACATGATAATTATTGTGTGCTATGGAACAAAAGATTTTCTCCAGAATTTATGAAATGGCCTTTTATACTCTTTTTTCCCCTAAAAGAAGGTAAAATGATTGCTTTCAAATGCATGCCTATAGCAAATGTATTCCTTTATTAGATCAAACAGTATTATCTGTGGGTGAACTTGTCTCAATAGTCATGACTCTTTAAGAGTCATAGAGACCATAGGAGTGGCTTTCATGCTTTGGTAAAGGACACATGGTAGAAAGTAGTTATAGTGATGACACACAAACGAAATGGGTATTTGTCTAACATTTTGTCTAAAAATTCATAGTTAGGGTTAGGAGAATTGGCTTAAAATGCTTAAGATCACTTGCTGCTTTTCCAGAATATCAGAGTTTGGTCCCCAAAACCCATGTAGGTAGCTTATAATCACCTGTAATTTCTTCTCAAGGGGATCCAAGGCCCTCTTCTGGACTCCACCTGCACTTATGAGAATCAACTTGTCCTCACATCCACACATGCACACACACACACACACATACGTACACACACACACACACAAAATCACTCCTGTATGCATATGCATGCAAAATAATAACAATAAAAATAAAGCTTTAACAACTCACTGACAGAACTGGAATTATTCTTGTTAATTGGTAAAAAGGATATACTAAATAGCCACCCAGTATTCATACTCATTGGAAAGACTGTTTTAACTGTGTTTAATAGATACTAAACTGCTTATTCAACAGTAGGAGAGGAAAGAGGCTTGGGAATCTGGAATTAATCTATATGTTTCTAAACAAGGGATATTTGGGTTGATATCAGTGTTATGCAAGCTAATGTCTGTCCCTACTGTATATAAAATAACTAAAGACAGGGAAAGCCACACACACCTTAACATCTAATTGCCCTTAAAATGCAGAATGTTATGCAATATGTGTTTCTCCACTGAAAATCCTTCAATCTTTGCTATATCTAATTAGATTTTATAGTTTTCTCCTAAAATGCCTCCTTATTTTGATTTTGGTCCTTTCAATGATAGCAAGGAGATTATACCTTTTTTATATTTATGGATGATGTTTTTTATTATCTCTGCCTAATCCTGTCATTTCCCTCTTTCCAAGTTCAGCTTAGGAATGAATCAGTTATAAATGCGTTTTAGAGAAGAACATATCTCAAAACTGGAAAATGACCCTGAGGAACTTCTAAAACTAATTATATTAACGTGTTTGTTGAAGCTATTGGAAAATGAAATGAACCTGGAGGTATAGCCTTAGATATCTTATAGGACCCTTGAAGAAAAATCCATTTTAAGTCTTTCTACTAAAATATTCTTAGTGTATTTATTTGTTATATATTTTAGAGTAGTTGATACAATTATGTTCATTTTATATTGAAATGTTACCAATTAGATACATATGCTGATAAAATATTAGCAAAAGTTTGCTGTCACATGGTCAAAACTTAATAATTCTGTTAATACTTGGCTGAAGAACTAGTTACTCACTGGAAATCTGTAATGGCAAAGGCTTTATCAATTTTGGTTCACTATTGTTTCTTCAAAGTTTTGAATTGCATCTGTAGCCTAGTATATATGTAATATCCGTTTAAACAATGAAAATTTAAGAATGGCACTTTATCCACTCATTGATATTCTACTGGATATGGAGAACTGCCAATATGTAGATTGTTTTATTATGCATTTTACAAAATGCTACAGTCTTTCATTACACCTTCTCTCCAGGGGTCTTAGTCTTTGATGAAAGAATTTCACTATATGGAGGGAGGATAAGAGGAGACTATCTTGGACATCCCTTGCACACCCTGTAGGTACATCTTCTCTGAACATCTACTTAACGTCAGCAGGGTCTTCTCTAGCAGCATTCCTGGTGTCACCAAGACATATAAATGTTGGGAGTTGCTGAGATAGACCATTGGCTTCAATAGCTGCTGTTCCTCACTCACTAAAGCTGCTCTTTAGTGTATTTCTGAGTCTGATCAACAATTCCTTGTTTGTTTAGGAAAGGTGGGACCAGTAATCAACATTCCCAGTTAGGGAAGCCCGGAATTGTAGCTAGGCACTTTAAAATTGTTACTTTAAAAAAATACTTCTAATCAACTATTATGGTTTGAATGAATTTATTCCCACTCTCCCCACTCCCCCGGCTCTAGAATCATGTGTTTGAACACTTGTTTTCCCTAGCTGGTGGTGTTGGAAGTTTCAGAACATTTAATAGGTGGAGGAAGTGGGCCACAGGGTTTGACAAGGTGCCTATGAGATTACTTAGCTTGGTCCTTCTTTCTTTGTGCTCTCTGCTTCCTAATGTCAGACAGAGTGTGACCAGTCATTTCAGAGTCTTGGGATTAATTTATTTTTATATATCTGTATGTGTGTCTGCCTGTATATAATATATGTGCAGTGTCTGAGTCGGCCAGAAGAAGGCCTTTGAAATTAGGGTTCCACGTGGTCATGAACTACCAAATCTGAAGCCTGTGGAAGAGCAGCAAGTGGTCTTGATCAATGAGCCGCCTCTCCAACACCTTGTTTCGCTCTTACTGCCACACCAACATCCCAGATTAAGCTATGAAAATACTTGATCATAACAATGAGAAAAGTAACTATACACCTCTCTGTGCATTAGTGGGTGCCCAAGTTAGAATAGGCTTTGGGTTCTGTTGAATACCTGGTATTTTTATGCCTGAACTGTATAACTTTGATACTTAAAACAATGTGCTGAATATGGGACTAGGCCTAGATATGGATTTGTACACGTGAGAATGGTGGGATTCTCCTGTGTTATGGCATAAGCAAGAAAAAACCCCCACTTACTCTACATCTTTCTCCACCTTATGTTTTTGCCCTTTTTTATGATGAAGATTCACATAGTGACACTGATAGCTGAACCAATGCAGCAGACAGGTTTAGAAGGTGACTGACATAGGTTCTGCAGGATTCGAATCATCCATTGGTGAAATGTGTTCCCATGGAGGGACTGAGGAAAATGGCATCTGGGCCTTTCACCCATCTTCTGCATACAGATAAAAAATAGATTTTGTCTACCCCAAAGCAATCAGACCTCTGGATTGCAGGACAGCCTGACATTTTTCTTCTCTACATTAAAAACATTCCCATACCTTTAACATTTGGTATTTTTCTCTCTTAGAATTTTCTGTTCTTAAAATATCTACATTTCTACTTCCCCTGATCTCCCTTCCACTTTTGAACTCAGTATGTTCTGAAGTGATTTCCCTACTTCTCATTAACCTGGCTCCACTGCACACACTTTCCCTTCCCTCAGCGTTTTTGTGCCATCTACATAAATTATGGAAGTTATTTCAGCCTTATCTCAGGCCTTTTTTAACATCTAGGCTCTAGACGCTTTGGCTCCTTGCCATGATCCCTGATTAGTCCTACATTTCTTTTGTTTGGTAATGACCTAGCAAGAAAATAATTTTTTTAATGTTACTTTCACCTAATTTAATTCTTTTTCAGGAAAAGGCCAGTATGCTGGGATCATCGTGCAGTTCTGACTTCCTTTGATTGTCTCCATAGCTCACTAATGTGACCTGAATAAGTGAGTGAGTAGCTTGAATAAAATGAAGACTTACACACTTACTTAGGGTTTAAAAGTTGGCTTGGCCCAGATTTTGTTTTGTCTGAGTTCTGAGAATTGTCTTTGGTGTAGCAAATAATTTCTAAACATATAAAAGCTAAACAACTTTTTTTTTTAAAAAAAATCAATTTATTGAAAGCTCAAATTGAGTTTCACAAGTGACTAACTTAATTAGAATTATTTTTACCAACATAATATTTTTATTGATTATTTGAAAATTTCACATCATTTACCCTGATCATACTCACTTCACAATCCTTCCAGATCCATTCCTTGACCTTTATGAACAGAAGAAGATGAGGAAGAAGAAGAAGAAGAAGAAGAAGAAGAAGAAGAAGAAGAAGAAGAAG